>JACN01055022.1:0-11795 GCA_000787155.1 Scartelaos histophorus | reverse complement strand
TAAACATGTGTAAATGAAAGAAAAAAACAACTCCAGCAGTGTTTCCCGCTGCGCTTTACAGCTATGGCGGCCGCCTTGACAATTGACTACGTCCAACCCCACTGCATCACTATGGTTGATGGTTGTCCACCCCCCATTAGAACATGGCTCACAAGAGTTAGTTTTGCGTGGTATAAAACCTTTCAGTGGATGTACAGGATATGTCTTTAGTCAACCAAGAATTTCTTCAGCTCTACCTCTACCCAGACCCAAACCAATGATCTCAGGTTCAGCTTCTCCCCGCTCAAACTCCAGGCAGATTTGCACCGGTCCAAAGTGAGACCTGCCTAATTCCCCTTGTGATCCATAGAGCGGTTAACCTCACTAACTGTGCAAACAGATGACTTCAGCCTCATGTGTCCGCACTGAGCTATTCTACACGCACCGCTGAGATTTGAATCCTGCATTACCTCCACATTCACCCCCTAATTCCCCATTAGCAAAAATATGAACCGTTTACAAGTGAAATTGACAGGCTCCTGATTAGAAGTGTTTGTTTTTGTACAGCTTTGGGACAGAGGGAGGGGCCAGGGGGCAGAAGTGAGGGGGAGAGGACACCACGGCTGCACTACGCAAAGCTACAAGTAAAAATGGACCGGGAAATTATAGTATTTATGGAGAAAAGTACTGTTATTTAAGTTTTACTCACGGGCTAACTTTGACAACTATATCAACAGGAAGCATGCACTATAGTACAGCAGCGGTTATCAGAGTTTTCACATCAAGAACAAAAAGCATATGGCCCTCAGTCTCAAACAATTACAAAGTTTACTGAATCGAAATGGAACCTTGGGAAGAAATTATTTAAACATTATTTTATAGGTGCATTGTGTAACTTTTCTGGTGGATACTTTCTCCATTTCTTCGTCACAATAAGGTATTAAACCTTTCTATCTTCACGGAGATCATGCCAAATCACATTACAGGTCAGATCTATGGAGAGGCGACCCCGCTCACAGTCAGAATGCTTGTTTTGCGAATTTTTGAGCTATAAAACCACCTGAATATGAATAAATGTGAGGTAGGAGTTGTTGAAAGTGAGGTGATGGACCCTCAAACAAAAAGTGCGCCTTTAAAGATACAGTAAGGAACTTTTTGGAGGTGCAAAACTCCATGGAAATGGAAAGTTATAACCGTATTTCATAAAAATCTCCTGGATGCTATGGAAACAACCATGATCCTCGTTCAGGCTAGGTGAGAATCAGCTTTATTAATAGAATAACACACCAAAAAAGAGTAGATTTTAGCTAAAAAGTTACATTCTGTGGCCTCTAAGTTTTGCATTAGTCAAGCCTGGTTTAGTCCTAGTTCAGTTCAGTTGGTTAAAAGTTGAATAAACCACTAAATGCTTTTGAATAGCTATAAAACAACTAGCGTTTTATAGCGGCGTCGTGGTTTAAGGCGTTTCACATATCTGATCGTTACCACCTCTGTGTCGTAACTGAAGAGCACAATACGAGATGAGCAGTTGTTTGAAGAGAAAATGATGTAACTTAAAATAACTGCAGTAGGGACGCAGCACTATAAAGGCCTAACTCTGCAATATTTGAACAGAGGACAAAGATAGTGTGACTGATTTGAAGGTTATGCTTTTTGATTACTATAGAAATCGTAGACGAGACGTTTGTTTTTGTTCTCGGAGACCTCAGAGTAAGTGAGTTTCTGTCTTTATATAAGTACATTGTTTCCTAGTACTTTTTACTGCATATATATAGCTAAAGTAGAGTAATCAGTCAGCAAGGCATATCTTTAGTCAACTAAGAATTTCCAGCCCTAGTATTCAAGTATGTATCAAAACTGCAGAGATTATACAAAATTACACAAAAACCAAGTAAAAAGTGCAATGTGTAACTTTTCTGGAGGGTCCATCAAAGCATTTTCTCCATTTCTGTTTCACAAGATGGTATTAAACCTTTTCTATCTTCATGGAGACCAAACCAGACCAAGTGACAGGTCAGATCTGTGGAGAGGCGACCCCAACTCACAGTCAGAGTGTATTTTTATATTGTGTATGCATTTTTGAGCTATAAAACCACCTGTAATCACACTGTGGGACATAGTAATGATGTATCCATAAAACCCAAAAAGTTACATGGTGCATCTCTATCAGTCAGAATTGTGATTTTTGATTTGATTGTGATTTCTCCTGCACATTTCTCTTGCAGCCCTGTATCGCGTATGGTTTGAGACGGCGAGGGGCCCTGTGATTCGGAGCCACAGTGTGCACGTTGTAGGTCCCACTGGGAGAGGGCCAGAGGAATACACGGGGCCAATCAGGCAGCAGAGACATTTCCTGTGCTTGTTTTATCAGATGAAGAGAAGCCCAGGGGCTAAAGTCCTGCTCCATCCCCAGCTCCTCTGCGCTCCGTGGCCTTTGGGAGAGCAGCGGTACATGCATCTTTAGGAGATGACATCAGGAGCAGAGCCGAGGAGCGCTGACCTCACTCTTAACGCAATCAATCATTTACAAAAAACCCAAAGAAACCATTAGCCCAGCAGAGGAGAGATTTTACCTTTTAAGACGGGAACAAAACCGTATATAGTATTCACACTGGGGTTTGGATCATTCCTGTTTAGAGGCATCATTTCGTGCACTTTTGACTATTTAAAAGGAATTATAGATTCTTTCGTTAATCGCCGTGGCAACTGTGGTGAAAAAAACTAAACATATATATAGTATCTGCACTTTTTTTTTTGATTATTCTTATTTATAGGACCAACTGACCAACTGCTGGGGCTAATTTTGTGCTAAATTTATATTTAATTATTCTGATTTGATCATACGTTCACAGGTTTCAGTTTCCTGTTTGTAGGCGCCATTTTAAGCATTTTTTACCACAATAAAGGGTAACTGTGCTAATTCTATAAACAATTATAAAAAAATAAAAAAAAAAGAAAGAAAAATAAGCTGCTAAAAGGCGCATTCGTGCACCTTTGACCAATATTTTTTTTTTTTTATTGATCCTCTATGTCTAATTTTTCCATATATTTAGAATGATATTTTTATTCACTTATTAAAGGTGCACCATGTAACTTTTCTGGCAGGGCGTCGGCCACCTGCTTGTTTCCATGGAGATGCTATTGCTTTGCCAGTGTGACATTAAACTTAACTATTTGCAGTGCAGGTACACAGATGAAAACTGGTGTCGATTCAGGATTGTTCTTGTCTGAATCGGATTTTATATTTGATTTTTGTGACTAAAATGAAAGTAATGTAACAAATTGCTCAGAAAACATTCTCATTCTTATGTTTATTTAGTTGTAAATTTTGAATAATTACATAGCTTACAAGTGACCTAAATGTTGGCTCGTCAAATAAGACTTAATTAAAACACGGAAAAGTATTTCACAGGTCGCGAGGTTGAATTTTAGCATAAAAATACAGCCGGTGTTCCTCATCGCTCCGGAGACATCGGGCCTTTGTTCCGAGGCGAACACACATCCACATATATCCACACACTCCCCTAAGGGACTGTTCACTGTCAGCTCCACACAACAACTAACACAACAGAAAACACACAAGACAATAACAACTGAGGGTTTTAAAATAACTGGAGAATTTCTGCTTTACATGTACCCGAAACAACTGCAGTGTCCTTGTGCTTATTTTATAAAAGCCTATTTCAAAAGAGGAAACCCAAGAAAATATTTAGATTTCAAATGAGGAACTATTATCTGTAACTGCTGCCGTCAAGCTCCTGTTTTTGGTCTTAAAATGTTTGTTTTAATGCACTATTCTACCTGTAAATCAATCCGTAATAATTAATAATAAGGCTCCAAATTCTCCCATGTAACTTCCAGCCGCAATTAGCTTCATTTGACTGGAGCTGAACGCCACAAAATAACGTCACACTCCCTTAGTCAACTTCTTTATGCAGTTTATAATAAAAACAGAGGAACGTCGCAATCCCAAATACTACGCTAGGTCAGTGTAGGGTCACTCTTTGGCATATGTGTGTTATTACAGAGCACAGCAGCGGCGCTTGTCGGCGAGGGGTGAAAAATGTACGCGCAGCTCTTGAGGTTTCGCTGGGTTCGAGACTATTATAAACAGCACGGTGCGGTTCTGGACACGGTGCATTGAAATTACAGGTTATCAGATTCAAAGCAGAGGCTGGAGGAGGCATGTCTGTGCAGGGCTGAAGTCCACCTCTCACTCTTCAAATGAGCCGAGAGCATAGGGCACAATGTTGAAGCTGTATTATTGTCTTCAACATTGTATTATAGTCTTTAAAATAAAAATGAAAAAATGTATAATAAGTGCATTTAAAGGCGGACTGTGTAACCTTTCTAGTGGAGGGGCCAGCAAATGCTTTTCTTTAAAGACGCTATTGCTTTGTCTGGAATGTTTCACAGTATGGTATTGAACTTCTATCTATCTCCATAGAAACAAGCAAGTGAGACAAGCAGATTAAGCCTGCACGTCATATATCAGATCTACAACAATGAGAAAGGATGTTTTTCGAGGCAAACTGTAACTTAATAAATGCATAAAAGATCAATTTTGTAATACTGTGGAACTTTCAAGGCAAAGCACTAACATCTCCATGGAGACAATATGGCACATAGGTTTGAAGATGTTACAAAAAAGTGAAAAGCTCTTCAAACCTACACTGGGACTTAGATCTACTGTATATATTGAAGTAAATATAGACAAAAAATGATAATATTGAGTCTAATTTACGACACCCCCTACAGCAGGATTATCCACAAAAACTATTATAAATGTGCAATAGTTACAAAAACACACACTGCTTTAACTAAACAGCAGTGAATCACTTTAGTTTGTATCTACAATGAGTCATAGAAGTTATTTATTCAACTCTCCACAGCTCAAATCTGATCATAGTAAAGAAAAATACCAAAACGTTCATCTCTAGTAAAAAGAAAAGGTTCCCACAATAAATCCTGACAAAAAGTATTGTTCCATCTATTACACAGGGTATTGAATGATAAGTCAATATAGTAATGTCTCTACTGTGACTTATCTCCTCAAACTTTGCAGATTTAAAACAATGACAACAGCGACTGAACAGCAAATTGGAGTTAAAAGTCTCTGTTCTATTTGTGGTTTGGGAAAAGATATTTTAAGTCAAACAAATCTGCAGCACATTAGGCAAAACACTTGGATGCAATAAACATGGCCGACAGGAGTCCACTGGCTCAAGCACCTGCAGTGAGCGGCGCAGCACCAGCCCACAAACAAGAGCACATTTGGAAATAGTCATGTCCAACAACAATGAGTAAACAACTATTTAAAGGGACAGTTAAGCTCCATTTGAATAAAACAGTACAATATGTTTCCCTTTGGTCCTTTGCACAACTCTCCTGCTGGGGCGGCACCAACACAGGGGTCCAGGGGGAGGAACTACAGGGCAGATCCTATGGTTCTGCAACAGATAAAAAGTATACTGAAAATACAGAAGCAGGAGTAGAAAGAAAGACTGTGCTTTTACCCTAAAAAGTTCTGATAAATGAAACACATATGAAAACACATCTGTCTTTAAACTAACTCTGAACAATGAATCAAACTTGAATTACTTGGATGTTTTTAATCGTATCTTTACAGCCAATTTCCTGTCAGTAAAAGCATTTGGTTTGGAGCAGAGTTCAGACTTTGGAGGGAGAAATTTGACATTTTTGGTCATAAATGGTAATGAGCACAAGTTTAATATTGAAGTCGAGACAAAAATACAATTACCCATTAATTTTTACTAAGAAGTATTAATATTATTATAGATAATATTATATGAAATATTGTAAAACCAAATCAACTGTGAGAGCTGTATACCTACAACCAAGCTTTATTAAAATGTATTTTGTCTAAAAGGATTTTTTATTGTGGAATTATAATTAAAGGAAGGGATGGCACCAGAGACCATTTCCACAAAACAAAACGAGATACAAGACATGACAAGATATATATGTCAGTATATGTATTTCAAAATCAGTTTCCACTTTTGGCATCATCATTTCTAATTTATTTGGTTTTACTTTTTTCCCCCTTCTACTACTACTTTTTGGAACTGTAATAGATGTAACTCACCAACATGTCACCCTATTTTGTCCAATCCAAATTCTCCTGCACGATCTTGTGGCAATTTTGTGTCATGGGATCTTGTACCATCCCACGTTAAAAGTATAAATAATTTAAATATAAAAAGACAAAAATGTATGATGGTAAAATGTAAAAAGATCAATTCATAAAATGTATTAAAAACAGGTAAAAGGTAAAAAGTTATGTATCCATCTGTGCTCTGTTACGCTTCTTTATAAATATATATATAGCTATATCAGATGTGGGAGGACATGGATCTTCTACCTTATATATTAGACTTGTCACGATAATTAGTATCAAGTTATAGTCCAGTATATAATAAATAGGGATGTAACAAATGCAAATCTCACAGAACAATATTATCATGATATACATCTCATGGCACTGTAAGTATTGCAATATTTTGGAGAAGCTAATAGAATTGTAGATGTGATACTTATTGCTTTTAAAAGGATTGGAGTGAGTAAAAAACATATTTCTTTATGTCGTCTGCACAAAATGAGTCATGGTACATGTAGTTCTCCATGTTTACCAGCTGTTACTACTGTAAAACAATTAATTTAAGCGAAGGAACTTGTGATTCGATATATTGTGACAGCCCACGATATTATTGAGAGACTTTTGACGATAAAATATCACGATATTTTTATCCCTAATGATAGATGGAAGAATTATTTTTGGGGTGCATATTTATGGTGGATACTTTTTCTTTGTAGACAGCAGGTGAGGAACTTATTGTTAATTTCTTGTATTGTGAAGTTAAATAAATAACTTGGCCCATTAAGCAGCTCACATTGGTTAATAATACTGCATATATAATTGTTTTTTGAAGGAAATACTGCTTTAGGGTTATTGTCTCAGTGCCATTGTCTCAGTATTATGATTTCTATATTTTCTTTAGCAATATATTGTACTTCAAAATGTGTTACCTTGACAAGCCTAATTATGATTTACCTTATTAAATGGACTCTACTTAATTTACATTTTCATACCCAAAGGTCAGTGTGGACGTTTAAAGCTAAGAAACGGCCACTACATTAGCAAGTAAGTCAGATCAAGGTTAAAGGTGCACTGTACGGCATCACACTTATTTACCTCTACAGAGACAGCAGGCGACGTAACATTTAAGCGAAGGAACTTGTGATTCGATATATTGTGACAGCCCACGATATTATTGAGAGACTTTTGACGATAAAATATCACGATATTTTTATCCCTAATGATAGATGGAAGAATTATTTTTGGGGTGCATATTTATGGTGGATACTTTTTCTTTGTAGACAGCAGGTGAGGAACTTATTGTTAATTTCTTGTATTGTGAAGTTAAATAAATAACTTGGCCCATTAAGCAGCTCACATTGGTTAATAATACTGCATATATAATTGTTTTTTGAAGGAAATACTGCTTTAGGGTTATTGTCTCAGTGCCATTGTCTCAGTATTATGATTTCTATATTTTCTTTAGCAATATATTGTACTTCAAAATGTGTTACCTTGACAAGCCTAATTATGATTTACCTTATTAAATGGACTCTACTTAATTTACATTTTCATACCCAAAGGTCAGTGTGGACGTTTAAAGCTAAGAAACGGCCACTACATTAGCAAGTAAGTCAGATCAAGGTTAAAGGTGCACTGTACGGCATCACACTTATTTACCTCTACAGAGACAGCAGGCGACGTAAGAATGCAAGTTTTTGTAGGCCAATAAAAACGGGATGGATATAGCAAAGGAGAAATTAAATTTGTCAACTAGACAAACATTTATTTTGGTCGACTGTGTAGCTCATCCAAAGTGGTTTTTCAGTTCTGAACTGAAAAAACAGCTGAAGCATATTCAACCAAAATAAACTTTTGTCCAGCTGACAAATTGAATTTTTCCTTTCCCATGAATTCTACCAGGACGACTGAGGGATTTTACACACATATACACGATGGATATGTTTAAAGGTTGTATGGATGATTGTTTTTTGGTGTTGTTTTGAATTGTCAATGAAAGTTCAAAGATTATAGACGTGCAACATCCTCATAGTGTCATATTGTCCAACCCTACTTTAAACCTATGCTTTAACCCCATTTAATCTGTTTATCAATGAATGCAAACTAAGAGACAGATCACGACCCTAAAAGGAAAAAAAAAAAAAGTAAGTTAAATAAAACACAGTTATTATTTCTTGCCTATCTGCAGTTATTTACAGTCTGTAGTATTCACATAGTCACTGTCACCATGGCGACATGTGCTCCCCACTTTGAGAAATCCATACTGCACACAACCAAACAGACAGCGCTGGTGAAAAGCTTTAGAAATATGCATAAGCCAGTTTTCCACTCGGTTTGCCACTCCGTTGACTTCCTGGCTCTGCGGTGGTAAGAAACTATTGCTTCCCTGGAAACACTGCATTCTTCCTCCGAAACCCGATGCTGCGGAGGATTATCGATACGGAGTGGTACAAAGCGTTCAGTCTAATGTATGTAAACACACCTGTACTTATTTGTAAAGGTTTTAGTGTGAATAGGCCTGTCGTAATACATAATATATCGAGTTATACTTCAATACATGACAGATGGAACAATCATCTGGGTAAAGTTTGTGTCTTTTTCTGTACTAAGGGGAGATTTGAGGTCTAGAGGGTTGACTTATGAACTACCATGACTCATTATAGATACAACGAACTACAAAAAACGTCTAATTTATATTAATCCCCCGTCTTTAATGAACTATTTTTGTTCATACTTGCACCCATACAGTACCAGTATGAGATATTGGTTCAGTTTGTATATTAGTCTGTATAATTTGATGCAATAAGAGGTCATAGTTGGCCCAGAAACTCTAAAATAGTACAATGTTTGAACTTTAGCTGTAACTCTTAAGATATTCATAACAGCTACATTTGGATCAGTTTTGTCTAGTAACATTTTTGTTTAAAGAAAATATAGTAAATGTTGTTTTCGGCAGCCTCTGCACTGGTATCAGCTGATAGTGGGTACTGACAGATCTTGAAAGGCTCGCTGTGCATCTGGTAAGAGTCCAGCTCCTAGTTGAGTCCATGGGAGATTACGTTCCCTAGAATGTACCAAAGTATGACAATAAACTTGCTTCTTATTTAATTATAGGTGTTAAAAAAAGTGTTCTATTCTACAGATCAGACCTACAAATTGGTATTGTGCTCGTCTCCATGGAAAAAAATAAGTTTAATATCATACTGTGAACAATTCCAGGCAAAAACATCTCCATGGTGGCTCCTCCTCCCAGAAAGTTACACAGTGCACCTTTAAAACTATAGTATCAGAATTAGTTGCATAGTTGCATCCCTAACTGAGGCTATTCAAATTGTTAGTGTACTTCAACTAAAATCACTTATATGGATATTTTTATAGCAAAATAAGATACTTCAAGATACTACATTTGTTTTCATGCCAGACCTACTTGCAGCCCCAGTACAGAGTAAAGTTGGAAGGAGGAGAGTTCTCAGAGTACAGTATAAGTACAAGATTCCAGCGCACAGCACAGTTCAGAGGCAGACTCCGGAAATGCATGGCACTGCTCCCTACATCCTGCCTGGCCCTGGCCCTGGTCCCCGCTGCCGTCTGCCAAGCCCCTCTTATCACTGTGTGCAATTACCTCCAGATCCAGCCCCAGCCCCACCGTCACCGCGGCAACTATACAATCCCTCTAAGAACACTACAAAGAAATACATGCATCGCGTTGGAGGAGCCTGTACTTTACTCTGTGGCTTTTTTCAAATGGGTTTAGAGAGCGTGCAGGATCATAAGGAGTCGTGCATAAATCCTAAAGACCGAGAGAGGGTGAGAGAGAGGAAGAAAAAAAGAAAAAGAGAGTGAAGGGGGAGAGAGCAAGAGGTGGAGAAAGAGGAGGGGGGGGTCCTGTACTCTTATCATTATGCAGAGGTGAGAAGGAAAAAGTTTTACTCAAGTAGTTTGCAAATAGCTCTGCAAAAGATATAAGATAAAGATAGAAAATAGTGCTGAAAAGTCTCACTGAAAGTTTAAATCAATAGTCATTCTCGGGTTTTTAAGTTACAATTTGTATAGAATAGTACAGAATTATAGATGCACAATGTAGTACAATGTTAAAAGGTCTTTTCAGGTGAGGTTTTGTTGAAATTAGGGATGACAAGAGAATGGAAAAATACCTCATACGATATTATATTAACTTTATATGAACTTTATTGCCTTAAAAAAGCACAACACATAGTTTATTAAGAATTATTAAGGGTTAGGGATTAGGGTATTAAATAAGTAGCTACTAAATATGAAGTCTAATTAGATTTTAGCTTTACTGATAAGTGAAAGAAGATTTATTGTGCTGCTATCCAACACCGCCAAATCCTGCAAGTATGGCTGATTAAAAAATAAAACTAAACTAAATAAGTATAGAGTAGAGGGCATGAAAAGGCTTCTTGAAATTTAAGTGATTAAAGATTAGTCAAACACGCAGAAATCACAACTTTGGGTGAGTAAATGGTGAGGGCAAACAACTATAACATGGTTAAAAGCTTTAAAAAGTCAATTTTGCAATTTTTTGTCTGCTTTAAGGCATGCACATTTCCACATTTACTGTCAAAAACAGATGTCAATGTCAATCTCGTTAGTTTATAGGTTGCATTTTTTCCTAAATCACACAACCAATTTCTCAAAAAGCAAAACTATTTATAGAAAAGCCACTACATATGTAAATGTAATTAATACGAGTGCCCATACGAATTACAGACAAATCCACAGAATTGGCTCTCAGTGGGCGCCCTGCTCGCTGGTGCATTCCTGATCCTGTTCCAGTGGTCTGTCATCAGGTCAGCGCTGAGCCTTATAAGGAGCACAGGGCACTCTCCACGTGTTTCCAAACGCCGCACGTCTTATATCAGGTTCAGTTTCATGGACAATTACAGGTTCTGTCTGCAGCCCCAGAGCAAGAGAAAAGAGAAAAGAGGAGATAGTTTTACCCAGCGCTGCCCCCACCACCACCACCGGCACCCTCCTCCACCAGCCTTCCTCCACCCTCGCCTCAAACGCATCCATTTTCCATGCTTTTCCATTTCACAGATACTACTATGTAATAAAACTCAGATCAAAAGACCGGCAGTGCGGGATGAGTACAATGCAGAAAGTGATTGGCCTAAGGGAGAGGTTTGCCGCTCGTGGACACCTTGAAACCACGAGAGGAGTGTTTATCGGTAACCGTGGGCGGATTAAGTCCTGACGATTAAAAAGTGGGCGTGGCAAAAGCTCTCAAAACTATGGAGCTCAACAGTAACCACCCGGAAGTAATAGCCAAATAAATAGCAATGCATATTTTTATTCATTTTCCATACATTTAAAAAGTAATATTAAGAACTCAAAGGATAAACAGAGGCTAAGTTAACTAAAGTTCATAAGCTGGTTGATTTAAGTCCAAAAAGCACTTTTAAAATGGAAGATTCGGCCTTTTAAACAAAAAAATACATGACTTGTGCTAATTATCGGTAACCGTGGGCGGATTAAGCCCTGACGATTAAAAAGTGGGCGTGGCAAAAGCTCTCAAAACTATGGAGCTCAACAGTGATTCTGGAAGTAACAGTCAAATAATTAGCGATGCATATTTTTATTAATTTCCCACACATTAAAAAAGTAATATTAAGAACTCAAAGGACAAACAGAGGCTAAGTTAACTAATGTTCATAAGCTGGTTGATTTAAGTCCA
>KN508339.1:0-13323 GCA_000787155.1 Scartelaos histophorus | reverse complement strand
TAAAACATTTTGGATGTTTTATTTTCATTTATGGTCGTACAAAATAATAATAGTGACAAAGAAGGCACTGAAGTTTATTGTTAATGAACGCACAAACGTAGTTATAAGAATGAAAAAGTAAGGATTTTGGTTTTCATTTATGGTCGTACAAAGTAATAATAATAAAAAAGAAGGCACAAAGGTTTATCGTTTATGATCATACAAAATAAACAACACTGAGAATAATTTTTTTTTAGTTTTTTTATTTATGGTCGTACAAAATAATAATAGTGACAAAGAAGGCACTAAAGTTTATTGTTAATGAACTCACAAACGTAGTTATAAGAATGAAAAAGTAAGGATTTTGGTTTTTATTTATGGTCGTACAAAGTAATAACAATAAAAAAGAAGGCACAAAGGTTTATCGTTCATGATCATACAAAATAAACAACACTGAGAATAATTTTTTTTTAGTTTTTTTAGTTTATAGTTGCATGACATAACACATTCACACATAACGTATTTATTCATTCATTCGTTTTATTTGTTTGAGCAAGTACAACAACAAAAAAGAACAATATTAAAGTATTAAAATGTTTTACAAGTTTCCTTTTTGATGCCATGAGCATTCATTCATTCATTTTATTTGTTTGAGAAGTACAACAACAAAAAAAGAACAAAAATATGTATTTCTTTACCTTTGAAGTGTTTACCTGTCAAATGGATTGCCTAAATATACACACTTGCTATGCTGTATTTGCTAAAAAAAATTATTAAAATGGTTTCCTTTTCGATGCCATGAGTCTCCCGTTCCCTTTGCTCTCTGCGCTAAGTCACTCCCCCCTTCAGAGCGCTATCACAACACAATCAGCGTGCATCCCACTAGTGAAACTACTGCACATTGCATCAGGTTTGTGAAGTTGTAGTGTACAGTTTTTTATCACATTTCTGCATGTTTATGGAGAATTGTCATGTGAGAGAATGGCATAAGAGAGATCACTAAATTACTCAAACATTCATGACTGACATTTCAATCTTCTTCAGGCATATTTTTGATGAGGGATCATTAAAACATAGCTGAAAGATTTAAAAAAAAAAAGAAATCTTAAAGCAGCGCCATGTAACTTTCTGGAGATGGAATGTTACCTGCACGGTTCAAAAGGAATTGGAAGTTAAACCTATTTTCTGGAACATTCTCCATGGAGATAGCAACTTACATCTGAAGAACAAACAGGAGGAGTCAGGTTTGTGGAGACGCAAGCTCACTTTCATACGGATTTCGCTTTTTGCTTTAGTTTTTTCTTCTTACTAAATACATCCAAAATGAAAAATATATGAATCAAAAATAAATAAATGCTTATTACAGTCACATTTTATGCCAAAAACTTGTGCAGTGTTGCTTTTAATAATTATGTCATATTTGCACATAACCTTTCCACTAAAAAACATTTGAAAAATTAAAAGTGTCCGATGCATGGAGGTTCTATCACCCGCTTGTCTCCATGGAGAAGTATTCACTTTACTTTTTGTTACAAAGTACGGCATTAAACTCGGACAATCACGTCTTCCATGTTTCAGACTGGCTACAGCGAGGTTGCCAAACTGCGTCATCAGCCCGTCTGACTACCACCAATTACCCATGCACATTTACACAAGGTGAGGTAAGTGTCTTGCGCAAGGACACAACAACAACATTTGCTACTGAGAAATCAAAGCACTAAAAAATTGGTTTGGTGAACTCTCTTACCATTGAATGACTGGCACTCCATTCTGCGCACCAATCACTCTTGCCCAAGGACACAAAAACAGTACACAGACCTCACTACCTTACCACATAAGCCACTGCAATTCGTTTTTCAAATAAAATAAAAAATAGGCAAACTTTTCTTTAACTGTGTATAATGAAACCAAAAAATAAGAAAATGAAAAACCAACACTTTTCTTCATTACTTGTGTCCAAAACCAAAATGAAAAAAAAAAAAAGATTAACGATTAATTAAAGTTTAGTTTTTTGTGTTTAAATAAATAATAAAAAAAAAAAAATTTACTGAAGTTTTCTGTTTCCCAAACCAAACTCCTGGTTCTAATATCCTAATATCGGCTATGTCATTAGTGGACTGCAGAGCTGATCGCCAGGACTGGACCAGGACTAAACCTGGACTAAACCAAGACTGAAAAAAGTCTAAACCAGGACTGAACCAGGAAAACTGGAAAAAAAAAAAGAATCGTTACCAGTTTTTTTCATTTTGGTTTTGGAGACAAATAATAAAGAAAACAGTTCTTGTTTTCTTATTTTTGGTCTTATTTTGAAAAACGAATGAATGAATAATACACGGATTCACTGTCATCCCAATAACGTTTTTCTCTCCATTCTCGTACTGATTTCTTTCTCTTTTCCGGCCGATGTCCGTTCCGACTCCCTCTCCGCTGTATCTCCCAGTTCTTAATTACTCCCTGATTCACTCGCCCCCCCACCACCTCCAGCCCATCTCCTCCGCTCCACTCGTCCACCCCTCTCCACCCGTTTCAGAAGTGACGCGATAACTGGCAACCCAAATGACTTCCAATGATGAGACCATCTTCGCTCCGACAGACCAATCCCTCACCAACCATATCCCGTTTCCAATTCACCAAAACACACTGAGAGATAGAAGAATGAATTAAATTGTTTTTTTTTCCCTTTTTTTTTTTCAATCGCGGGGTGGTACCGAGTCCAATCAGCGTTTCCCAGCTGGAGAGGGCGGCCATGATGGAAGACGAGCATTAGCTGGAGGTACTCGACACTTCTTGGCAAGGAAACAATTAAAGAAACCTTGTATTTTCCGTGGTTCGAAAGGGGAATTTTGGGGTATCCAGGTGTCTAGACTGGAGTATTCTGTCCACCGGTGATATGGTTGTATCCTTTTAGCTTCTTTAGTCCGAATTGGCAGGCGAGCTCTACAGCACTTGTCGGTAATTTTGCGCCGAAAGAGGTTTCACAATCCGTTTTTGGCAGCGGGTATGTTGTGATTGTCGCTGTTGGAGAAATTTGTAAATGAATCTGGCTAGTTTGCAATGCAGAATGACAGGATTTCTATGCCCTTTTCATATTGGTTTTAATTTTAGTTTATTACACAAAACGGGGTTGCCAGTTTTCACTTCATGACTTTTCAGACTACCATTATATAAGACTGAAGTATGTAGTGTTTCTGGCGGAAGGTATGTCATTTTTTGCCTAGAATATTCCACGTAACTTTCTGCACCTTTACTGTGAACATTTACACGGGTAAGGAAAGTGAAATGTTTTGCCCAAGGACACAAAGGTAGTCCCTGTTGCTAATAGTAGAAATCTAATTGTTTTGCATGAGGTTTATCAATATCCACATTGTAAAATCTGTCAAATTATTGGTAGATTTCAATGCAGAACACTTTGGTTAGATAAAACATGTAAAATATTTGTTAAAATTATGAAAATTTGTTTGACTACTGAAAACACACTATTTTCACCAAAAAAATATTTATTGATCCTGATTATACTATCATATTTGCAGGACAGTTTTGACTTTTAGGCAAATTTATCACAGATGTATATGTCATTTTTAATTACAATTATGAGTTTAAAAATGTTTTTGGGAACTTTTAGAGGCCAGAGTGAACTGTTGCCATAACTGTAAAGGTAAGAACAACTAGCATGCTAACAACTGGCGAGCTTTTCTTCCTGGTCTCTGCACTAATAATTAATACAAATAGCACACAGAGGTCTCATTTTGCTTTTACAATATATCTGAACTGAGGCATGAGACTTATTGGCATCAATACTTGGATATTACTTTGGATATTGAATTCCAAATATCGGTTCAGTTGATATCCTACTTTGGCTTATAAATTCATGTAATAAGACCCCGAAAGTCTTAAAATGTTAGATTTTTTGTAATTACTTGGATTATAAATTCATGTAATAAGACTGTTTACAGGTTATAATTGGCCCCGAAAGTCTTAAAATTTTAGATTTTTGCTAATACTTGGAAAATAAATAACAGTTATAACTCATTTGGATCAGTTTTGTCTTATTTTGTTTTTGTATAAAGAAAATAAAGGCTGTTTTCTGTATCAGTTGATATTGGTAACCGTGAGATGCGTAATGCTATAGCGGAATCGGTACTGGAGCCGAAAAAGCTGGATCGGTGCATCCCTACTATTTTATTACGTTATTAGAAACAAACAAACAAAAAAACCCAACAGGTAATCACAAAACCACTTTTCAGCACCAACTTTTTTGCACTATTACAAATCACTCCGGTGCACATATCTTTCACCTTTCAGCTTTTAAAAGGCGTTGTATCCGATGACCCCTCTGTCCTGATCCACGACTTCTCCGGCACTAGATAACCCCTCCAGTGCTGATTTCACTCCGATTGGAAGCTACCATTCTCTCGCCGACATTACTTACCGTGAAGAGGAACGCGCCGGCACTACTCGGGAGAAGACGAACGAGATAGCGCGAGGACAGGAGAGGAGATGGCTGAGTGGATGGATCGCAGATTGGCTCAGATTGGTCGGCGAAGGAGAGCAGATAGAGATGGTGCGTCGGCCGGTGAAAAAGTCAACTTGCGGAGGAACGGATCTCGGGGAACTGAAGGTGAAGTGTGAGGATTGGATGTTTGGCCTTAAGCACACAATTAGGATGAAGAGGCCTGGTGTGGATATAATGGTCAGTGCTGGGCTTGACCTAGATTACATGGGTGGTTGATAACGGGTTAGCTCTTGGATCATTTCGGGCTTTTTTGTGCAGTTTGAATATTTTTAACATGTCAACTTGAAGCATGTGTAATCTATGTGTTGGCAGCTTTCAAAAGTCATTTATTTTATGGTGATTTTTGCCCATTTTCAGATGGTTAGCTTTCAGATGGTTAGCTTTGGCCCATTCATTAAACAATAAACAGCATGCTAATGGCGTACTAGTATTACTTTCTGGTTTCTTAAGCTATAATAGAAGTATAAAGTCATAAAATGTTTACCCCCAAAAATGATTTTATAATATATCTGTAGTGAAACAAGTCACATTTTATTATTTTTTTAGCTAACAGGTATTTCACAAAACTGTTTTTCATCAACAACTTTTTGCGCTATCACAAATCACTCCAGTACACATAAAGTATTTTTGACCTGTCAGTGTTTAAACAGGTTTTGAAAAAGTTGTATTTTGTGGTAATTATTGCCTATTTCATATTGTAAATGTTTTCTCAGATGAAAATCTTTCCTTCGCTTGACATACATTTTTCACCTTTAGTTTTGACTCCAGTTACTCTGGTTGGAGATGGTAGTCACGTAGTAGTAGAGGGGGGAGTAGAGTACTGCAGTCATCACATGTACCTGGATGGATGGGATAAGCTACCCACTAAACACTTGCCATTCACTGTCACGGAGAGATAATGTCCCATCGTTTGACTTGTTCTGAGGACAAGGA
The DNA here is from genome assembly GCA_000787155.1 of Scartelaos histophorus. NCBI lineage: Eukaryota > Metazoa > Chordata > Actinopteri > Gobiiformes > Gobiidae > Scartelaos > Scartelaos histophorus. Next base: position 7,898 of record KN508339.1, on the reverse strand, counting down.
CCAAATTATGGACAGAATAACTCGGAGAACAGAATGTGTATCTATATATGTCTCAAACACAGAGCTTAAATGAGGTTTAATTCTTCAGATAGATAGTCTTGACCTGAAATCCAGCTCAAGATCTGGAGATCTGTCTGCTCACATGCTGCTTCTACAGGTTAGTAGAAGGTTAGTAATAATGGGTTAAATACATGAGACACTTTGCTAAAACCTAACATTGGAAAGCCTGATTCATTGGTTTGGTCCAATAAAGACCTCTGTACGGACACATGGGTAATTACCACAGTGAACAAGTGACAAGGTCATTTAGCAGTTGTGTCACTGCAATTGCCATTGGGAGTTCATTGATTGACTTGCTTGTAGTGATCTTAATTTGAGCAACTAATTAAAGAAATAAATCCCAATGGAAGAGGTCGTATTTTTTCTTCAAGATTAAATCTTTAACATAAGCAGTTTTGCTTTAATGCACCACACGAGAACCTGGAATTAAACCTGTATTAGACCATGTTTAAAACAGGACTAGTACATGACCAAACCAAGTCTACATCAGGACTAAACCAGGCTCAGACTGGACCAAAGCTCTACAAGTGTGACTGCACTGTCAGCTTTAATTTAAAAGAGACATTCTGTGGTTTTTAGTGCTGTACTAGTGTCGTACTCAATATGAAAGTGCAACATAAACAGGTACAATTTCACATATTCTAAACCCACTAAAATTTCATGTTGTTGTTGTCTACAATGGCTTAGAAATGGGACCATTGGTAAATAGTTGTGGTAATAGTAACTGTAAAATACCAAATAACAGCCGGGGCATGTATGTGTTTTATTCACATAACAGACAAGGAGTTTATTTAAGGCCAGAAGCCGATTTGGGGCAGCCAATTAATCCTTTCTTCACAAAAATCTGGCTCAGCAAAACTGGGATAATATGGTACTGAAATTCTTTTAACCAGTATGACTATAGTTCACCGTTTTTTACCTATCTTGTTGGCATGATTCCTGCCACCTCGTCCTCTTGCGCCATAGCAGTTACCATGATATTGCGCCTTCCTCCGAATTGAAAAACAGAAATAATATTCCAAAAACTTCTAAAAACTGCTTCTATTTCCTAGCAACACTATCAGTTCATCCACTTTTTCAGTGAAGGTGAGGGTGATCCGAGGCAGTGCAGAGAATAGAGCCTATCCATTCAGAGAATAGAGCCTATTAATTCCGAGTCACACGAGCAGTCTGGTAAAGGCAGGACTGAAATGAAGTCAAACTGCTCCTGTTGGCTGTAAACATCAGACTCTCTTTGGTGTTGCTGTTACTAATCATGATTCTTGGTTAAATTTAACACAAAAACGGGAAATGGCAGTTTGAGCTTCTCCTCATCAGTGGACAAAAGGAGCTACTTTAGCCCCCGTTGACATAACCATTGACTTCTTGTTCAAAACTGCAGAATTGAGAAGCCCACCTCTTCATAAGAGCATTTCAACATAACAAGCAGTGGATTTCCATTTGTGTTTTTATTCTTGAAGATTTTTTTTAGACCCTGACTTGGAGTCATCATTATAATCAAATAATCATGATAAAATACAGGGATTTGGGATAGGGAATTTGCAAAAACAGATATTTTCTGAGCACTGAAATGGAGGACAATACAGGATTACTCATATTTGCATGAACCAACCAAAATACAACTGAGAAAACTAATGACGGAACCCCACTGTGACATGGTTAAAACCTCATAAAAGTCTATTTTGCATAATAACTCCCATTTAAGATCATACTTTTTAGTGTAATCACACCATTTACTACTTTCAACTGGATAACATTATTCTACGTGAAGAAATATCTATAATTTACACCAAATTTACATCAAAAGATCAACACATTTTGGCTGAACTTTTGTTTTTCCACCTTCCATACTGACTTCCCAAACACCGCATATTCTTCACGTCTCTAAAAATCACTGCTTTTTGGAATCTCAGTCCAGAAGCTCCAAATTGCAGGTGAGTTTCTTCTCCTCGCTGTCACCACCAATCCAGACATCTCCAGACAGATCTCCTCGCGCCCGGGCGGTTGTCAGCGCACACTTTATATGGGGCGGGAGAGCAGGGCCATCGCGGTGCACAGGTTTGTATTTCAGCAGCTGTCAGGAGCGTATTGATTGGGCGAGCGGGATTGAGATGGCTACACTGCTGGAGGGACTCTGTGGATTTACTGTAAACAATATATGAGGGTGGGTTTTAACGACACTCTTCATGTTTTGTTCGTGTAATTAAGAAAATAATTGTGTAAGCATCTTTTAAAAGTACTCAAACTTTTTATTTCATGATGTTTTATGCCCATTTTCAGATTGTTAACATATTCTCAATTGAAAATCTGTCTTAGCTTTTTAATTTTTAGCATTGGCTCTAGCTACTCTCTAGCTTGATCCCTTCATTAAACACAAACCAGCATGCTAACGGCGTGCTAGCATTACTTCCTGGTTACTTAAAATGATAAAAAAAACAGCATACAGTGGTCAAATTTTTTCCCCTAAAAACAGAAAACTATATCTGCACAAGGACAAGTCATGTTTTATTACATTAAAAAAATTGCTTATCTGCACAAGGACAAGTCATGTTTTATTACATTAAAAAAAATTGCTAAAAAAAAAAACCAGGTAATTCACAAAACTACTTTCAACGTTTTTGCGCTATCACAAGTCACTCCAGTACACATACATATCTTTTACATTTACATTTACTTTTACATTTACATTTGTTACATTTATTCAGTTTGGTGGTTTTAAAATACCTCAAACACAGGCATTCTGACTGTGAGCGGGGTCGCCTCTCCACAGATCTGACCCGTAAGCTGGTCCGATTTGGTCTCCATGATGATAAAAAAGGTTTAATGTCATACTGTGAAACATTCCAGACAACACAATAACATGGAGACGGACGCATCGGACGGGCCCTTCACCGAAAAAATTAAACCAGAAAAGTTATAAAATGCGTCTTGAAGGTCTAAATGAGGCTGCTCTGTGCTGTTTGTATTTAATTATAAAGCGCATTTATTGTCCACAAACCAGGAAGAAAGGCTGGTGTGCTGTTAGCATGCTAGTTGTTAGACTTATGACACTCTATTATCTTAACATAGTATAAACACTGAATCATTAGGATGCCAGGACAAAAAGCAAAATAACTTTGGAGAATTGCAGCTTCTACAGGTGCACTGCCATTGTGTCCTTGGGCATAACACTTAACCTGCCTCGCCTCAAATGCCTGCCTACACTGTCTGTGCATACATCTTTTTTTTTACTTTATACTTTTTTGAAAGTTTATTGTACCAGACAACATGTTATACTAGGCCTACAACTACCATTACTACTAGTACTACTTCTACTACTGCTGCTGCTATAGCTACTATTACTATTACTACAACTTCTACGATTCCTACCATCACTGCTACTCCTACTATTTCTGATACTGCTACTACTACTATTATTACTATTAGTGCTGTTACTACTACTGCGTCTTCTTACATTACTACTACTACTACCGCCATCACTACTACTGCTACTTCTACTACCACTATTGCTACTGCTGCTGCTACTACAACTATTACTACTACTGCGACTTATACTATTACTTCCACTATTACTACTATTACTGCTGCTACTGCTACTACTATTACTACTGCTACTATTACTACTACTAGTACAACTACTATTACTGCTGCTGTTACTGTGACTTCTACTATTGCTACTACTACCACTGCTGACACTGTGCTGAGCTTGTGCTAGTTCTACTACAACTACTACTATTACTATGATGTCAAATGGTAAAACTACTTTTGTTATTGCCATTGAAGTTTCTTAATGTACTTAGTTAATTTGAAGCCTTTATTATATTTTAACTCGATAAAACAATTCCATTTCATTTTTAGTACTTGGGCTGATCAAAACCGCTACTCCTCAGACAAATGTATCCACACTGCAAACGCAAATGACCCTTTATGACAATGAGCCTACGCTAAAGCTAACCAGGCGTGGGCTATGAATCGTACCGAAATCCCCGTATTTTATCTTCCGTCGCAGATCGCTAACATCTCCGCGCCGCGCCACCATGCTAGCTCCGGCCCGACTCAGATGCTAATGGTCTTTTTACTGCTACGGGGAGATTAACGGGGGCATAACCGTGCAGTCCGGCTAGCATATGCTCTACGCTATGTGAGCTAATCTGTCTCATTCAACTGGGAGACAAGACATATGTACTACGGTCCACTTATAGGAGCAGTGGGGGGGTTCTCTGCAGTTAAAGTATTGTTACTGCATGGGGTACTTTGTATATTATTAGAAGAAGCAAAATCTGCACAATTATTACAGCAATATATCATGAATGAATGTATGGAAGTAAACATTTTGCGTAAACATTTTGCATTTGTTGTGAGTCTATAGCTACAACAACTAGTACTACACAGACTAAGCCATTGTTTCCCAAAGATTGGGTCATGTTGTTATGATTTTAGGCTATACAAAAATTAATTGAATTGAATTGAATAGAATTTTCGTGACCTCAGCTGGACTACTTTGGTCAGCACCAAAACCGAGCAAGTACTCGGCTCATGGGACTCTGTCAGGGTTACGTTAGTGTTTATGCACCACACTGCTGACGAGGACACCAGATTCATGTCAAAGAACCCAAACTTAAACTTTAAGGAGGTAGATTTTTCATGTGATTCAAACGATATCATATTTTGTTTTGTTTTGTTAAATTGCAACAGTACATCATTTTTAATCACTTTGAAATCCATAGATAACCATAAGGATGGAAGGTTGAATTCCCACTCGTGCAAAGTTGACATTCATGTTATGTCCATGGGCAAGACATTCCATTTATGCTGACTTGATAAATATGCCTGATTTGAAATGATCAGTTGCTAAGCCTTTTAAAAGTGCTTTTGAATTTACCTACTTATACTCCTCTTTTAGTATATATTGTCATTAAGTAGAAGCAATTACCTTTCAAAGTGAATTATTTCCATTACTGTTGAAAAAGAGCATGTCTTCGATTACCACCTGATGACATCACAACCTGCAGCAGAGTGTTTTGCGCTTTGGACATGGCAACAAGACTACTGTATGCACGTATTGAACAAAAAATAAATCTACTTTTTGGAGCCTTTTACCGTCACATGTCACATTTTCAGTTATTTTCTGACCACAAAACAAAACTGTGACACGGCTAACGCTAACGCCACCTCAACTTAGCATAGTGTACGACCTTTAACCTCTCAGCTACCTCGCGCCTCTTCGCTATTACGCCAAACCGGGCCGTTGTAGCTTCTTTAATAGACTTGAAACGGAGCTGGAGGAACATTGCTACAGCGTCTTTCTCACGTAGTACACGGCCGGTATAGAAAGGAGAGCTATTACCACCGTACCCCTGCCCCATCCGTCTCTGTCCATGGGGCCACAGCCTTAATGGGGCCTCTCCCTCGGGTATTCGCCGCTACACTATGGTACTCCCGAATCACTCCCCGTACCGACATTACGACAATGAAAAAGACTGGAGACTGGTACAATAGACTGGTTAGAGAAGGACGTGGAGGTCGGGAGTCGGCGAGTACATGGTAATTATAGTTCTGACATAGTTTTCAATGCGGTCATTAAGGATACTGTAAGGTTAAAAAGTACTGGTCATAATGGCTAATTGGAGTAATTGGAGTACAAAAGTAAAAGTACGATATTTAAAACTGCATCGTGTGTAACTTTTCCGGTCAAATGCTCGCCTTTGTGGAATGTTTCGCGTTTCGTTTTTCCATCACGGTAACAAAAAAGTAGCATGCTAAGTGAGCACTCCCTGATTCCGTGACAAGAAAGATACTACATAGAGTTATTTTGGCCACTTGTACTATTACTACTACTAATACTGCCAATGCTACTACAGCTGCTACTTCTATTACTGCTACTACAACACCTACCACTAGTAATATCATTGCTATCGCTTCTTCTACTGTCACTACAACACCTACTACTACCACCACTTCATACCTACTACTACTACTACTGCTGCTGCTAGTACTGCTTCTATTACTGTCACTCCAACACCTATTACTTCTATTACTCCTATTACTACTACAACTAATAGTTCCACTGCTACCCTATCTGCTACTGCTTCTACTACTACTACTACTGCTGCTGCTAGTACTGCTTCTATTACTGTCACTCCAACACCTATTACTTCTATTACTCCTATTACTACTACGACTATTACTGCCATTGCTACTACCACTGCTACTGCTTCTACTACTACCTCTAAAGCATCTACTACAACATGCATTCTACTACTGCTGCTGTCACAACTACTACTACTACTACAGCTACTGCTTCTACTACCACTACGACATCTAGAACTACTGCCACTGCTACTGCTTCTACTACTAAAACAGCATCATCTACTACTACTACTACTACTACTACTACTTCTACTACTACTACTACTTCTACTACTACTACTACTTCTACTACTACTACTACTACTACTACAGCTACTGCTTCTACTACCACTACGACATCTACTACTACTGCCACTGCTACTGCTTCTACTACCACTACGACATCTACTACTACTACTGCCACTCCTGCTACTAAATGGTAGAGCATTTGTCCACTGAGCTGAAAGCTGGGGGTTCGAATCCCGGTCTTGACGTAAACATCGTTGGTTGAGCGGTTAGATCCACAACATCTACTACTACTACTACTACTACTGCCACTACAACACCTACTACTACTACTGCCACTCCTGCTACTAAATGGTAGAGCATTTGTCCACTGAGCTGAAAGCTGGGGGTTCGAATCCCGGTCTTGACGTAAACATCGTTGGTTGAGCGGTTAGATCCACAACATCTACTACTACTACTACTACTGCCACTGCTACTGCTTCTACTACCACTGCAACATCTACTATTACTGCCACTGCTACTGCTTCTACTACCACTGCAACATCTACTACTACTACTGCCACCTCGGCCCCCGTGTAAATGTGTGTGTGAATGGGTTCCTTGATGTAAAGTGCTTTGAGTGCCTTGAAAGGTGGCCATTTGCTTTACTACTACTTCTACTATTGCTAGCTCCCATATTCTGCCTCTCATCCAATCAGACATCTCCGGTGGCATTGCTATTCACCGCTTGCTAAATTTACCTTTCTATTTCTATGGACCGTTTTGTCAATGAACTAAATAACAAGCTTTAAAAACACACAGTTCTTAAAATAGTCTTAATCAGGCATTTTCCCATTTTTGCACCTGACATGAATCCATAGTATGTGATTATCATCAGTGAGAGGGGCCACCTGCAGCTCCCAGTCACTGTGCTTCTATTGGAGCGTTAGCCAAACATCTGGGACCTCTCCAAAAACCAGGTCAGCAAAGCGCCGAGGAGAGGAGCGTCTGGAGGGCCACAACGGGGGCTTGATGAAAATAATCGGTATGGTTCATTTCAGGAAACATACAAAAACATCTAAGAAAGCAAATAGAATGATTCGATAGTTGGGTCAAATTTCAAAAGTGATTTAAACTTGTCATTGATTTCTCTCCCCTAATCTGTATATGGGTCAATGTCATTTAAGGATTTTCAACAGGCAAATTTTAAACTTAAACCTTTTAAATATTTCCAATGTCAGGTGCATAAATCTATGTTTGACATTTACATGAAGCATTTTTAGTGTTTTTTTTTGTTTTTTTTATGTACATGAATTGGCTACGACCTTAAAAAATGTCATGTGATGCGACCAAGAATAACCTTAAAATAGTTTGGGTTTTGGTTGGGATGTTAATCTAAGTTCTGAGTCACATGAACATGAGATTGAGATTTAACAAGAAAACATGAGATTTGAAAAACAATATTGGTTTGAATATTATGGGGG
>KN508336.1:28620-49049 GCA_000787155.1 Scartelaos histophorus | reverse complement strand
TAAATTTCACAAGGTTTTATAAAAAAGTTAGAATTCATCTTTTAAGATATAAATAGATTTATAAAAAACATAAAGATTTAATTGTGTAAACCATTGTGTTATCAATAAACTCTGTATTTAATATTGTGAATTTATATTGTAGAATATTATGGAAACAGAGGATACAGAAAGTTAAAACTACTGATGAAAAATCCTGCAAAATACTATTAAAATTAAAATGAATTCACACAGTTTTAACCGAAGATGTGCTGTCGTTTTCCCACCATTTTTTATCATAGTAATTTCTTTATTTTATCATAATATGTTCTTTTTTAAGATAGTATTTGTCATATATCTGTACCTCTGCCGTCCGTGGTGAAGCCAGGGCCTAGCGGGCACATCTTCTTGTACTGTGTGGTTCCCGGGAGGGGGCAGAGCTCACAGTTGTTGCCCCAGCCTCTGCCCCCGTCACAGCAGCACTCAGACTTGGTGACCTGGACCCTGTTACTGGAGGTCATCTGGCACAGTGTGGTCAGAACCTCAGTGAAACAGAAGCCCTCGCGGTTATCTAAGAGAGGAGACAGAAACGACAGGGTTTAGAGGAGGAGGTGCGTTCAAGATACTGGGAAATTTCCTGTAATGCACAAAATGGATTCTTGTGAGCTCAAAAACACACCTGGAGTCGCCTTTTCTTTCATTCACACATGTTTATGGTTTACTAGCCTATATCTCCAAAGCCTGTACCAGTAGTTTTCAAGTTAACAACTACTTTTTCCCAGAACTGAAATTATCCAAATGGTTCTAATGAAGGTGTCTGGACTTGAAAAAAAACATGGCGGAGCACTTCCTGTATCACCACATGACATCACAAGGTGGAAAAGAGAGTTTTCTCAGTCACTTTGAGAGAAGAATTCAGGCTAAATATGCAGGGTTTGTGTGTTATACATGTGTGAATTAAAAAAACAAAACACAACTCCAGGTCTTTTTATGGAGAGTTAAGGTGCTCAGAATGCATAAAGTAAGTAAAGAATAACTTTGGACCACTGCAAACAATTTTAAATGAACTAGCTATATTTTTCATGTTTTAAAGACAGTAAAAATCCGGAACAACACCATTAAAAAAATAAAAAATAAACAGTTACAAATGGCACTTTCGCCTTAGACTCCACATTGTGCATTAAAATAATAGTCCTTTATCATGGATGTGAAGCCCTGACTCAGGACCAGGTCTAAACCAGGTCTAGACGGTCTCAGATAAGTTTAACCACCAAAAGTCTGTGTGGAGAGATAGAGCGTTAAAGTCAAAGATTCCACCGACTCAGTAGAGTTCTCACCCAGTTTACCACCTCCTCGTATCAGGGCAAAGATAGAGAAGAGTCAGACAGGAAGTGATGTCGGTGTGGAGAGTCTCACCGGGTAAAAAGAATGACTTTAACCCCACACAAAACCATAAAATCTGTCTGTTTCTATTCAAGGCGATGCATCCTCAGAATCAACCCAACCCCGAGTTTACTTTATTCTTAAAGGTACATTACATAACTTTTCGGAGGTACTGTAAATTTTAGTTGCTGAAATTTTAAGTGTATTCTAAATTTCACCTTTTAAATATTCAGCACAAATATATTCAAGCCTTCAAGTGTAAAATTTGCAGTGAAAAAATTTGCAGGAAAGATGCCAAGGCCAAAGCAATCGATCCAAGATGATCTGATCTAACTTATTAACAAGTGACTTAATGATTTTGGAATTTAAAGGCTTGACAATATCCATGCTGATTATTTAAACATTTTATTTTGAATTTGAAACATATTGAAAAAGTATACTTAAAATTCCAGCAACTAAAATTCAGACTAAAAATAATTCAAACATCTTTTTTCAGATAAAAAGAAAAAAATCAAAGTGAGAAATGCAGCTGTATTTAAAATTCAAAATCCAAAATCAAACTTTAGAAACATCCTCCAGCCAAAGGAATTACTTTTCCATGGAAATAAGATGGCATATGCCCTCCTCCCGGCCAAATAAGATGCAAGCTAGAGCTAAAAAGTTACATACTGTGGCTTTAAAATCAGTGAGAAGAATCAACTTGTGAATTAACGTAGAGAGTATGAATCTGTAGCTCAGAGAGAGAGAGAGTAGATATATAAGAAAAACAGTGAAAGAAAAGGGAACTGCAATGAATAAAATACATGGAAAATCACCAACTCAGTAATGTGTTTTCAAGTTATTCGTGTGGAAATGTAGCTTATAATTTTGAACTCACCGATACACTCCGTCTGTGTGGGGTTGGCGTTGTATCCTTGGTCACATTTACAGCGATAACTTCCCACCGTATTCTCACAGCGGCCATTTTTACAGATGCCTGGTTTGGCCGTGCACTCGTTTAAGTCTGAAACAACAAGAAATGTACAAGAACTAAGCACAGATATAATGTATAAACAAGCTAAAATGTGAGGTCAAAATAATCCTGCAAAATCTAACCAGAAAGCGATGTATTATGCGATATCAGGATGTGCATTTTAGCTTGCTAGTTGCTATTAGCATGTTAGCTGTTAGCCCTGGTCTCTGTCATCTGTGAAAAGTGCTTATAAACTCATTGCAGTGAATTATTAGCATGTTCTGAATGCGTAAGGTAAGAAAGGAATGACTTTAGGCCAGTTTAAAATGAGCTAGTTCTGATTTCCATGATTTTAAGACACTAAAAATCAGATAAATGACGATAAAATGGCTTTATTATAACTCACCCATGCAGCGGTCTCCTCCCGGCTGTCGGGTGTATCCTGGAGGACAGATGCACATGTAGGTCCCGATTAGGTTCTTGCAGGCCATGCCTCGGCTCTCACAGTCGTCCACACCGTCCTCACACTCGTTCTGATCTAAAACACAAATATACAGCGTTATCCAAGGCCACATATTAAAAAAAACCTCACTTAACATGGCAGCTGTTAATCCACAACAAGTGCAGATAGCAATAAAAATGAATAATGAAGTATGTTGATGAAGAAAGCAAAGACAAATATGTTTTTGTGGTGCCCTGAAAATTAATATGCATTATTCTTCTTTTAAATTTCATAAGACTGAATTCATATTTAATTTAAATAGCTCAAAACATTTTCATTTGATATAGATCCACTGATGATTTTTTATTTCATATTTCATTTGTATCTATGTAATAATGGGGTCTTTACTTTACTGTGCTTTAAGGATGTGAGACTCAAGGGATTATGGGTAAAGCGCCATGTGTTGTAAAAGAAGAAGGAAGAAAGCAAGGAAAAATGCTTGTTTAAAAAATGAAATCTGAATTAAAAGTTGCCCAAAGCTTAAATGAACGTGAGCCGTGTTGTTAATTTCGGGGTTGCAACATTTTTTTCTCTTTTTTGATGATGATTATTTTTGATTTGTTTCTACTGTGATTTTAATGTATTACTTATTCTGTAAAAAAGCAAATTGAATTACTCTGTGTATGGATTGTGCTATACAAATAAACTTGCCTTGCCTAGTTTATTACTCTTATGTTAATGAGTCTGCAGCCCTGGTTTAAAGGATTCATACTATCTACCACTGTTAGAGCGTTTAATCAGTTCTGGTATCAAATATACCTGATGTTGCATTGTGCTTTATTCATACAAGTCTGGGTAATATATGGGTCAATGACATGTCTGTCTAATTGCAATTTCCTCGGTTAAAAAGGTTCAAATTTCATCATAATTCCCCACATACCTGTAGTACCTCTGACCTCTATGGAACCAAATCATTTTTTTTTCACAAATTCTGCATGTTTTTTGTACTTAAAGTGTTAAAATGTCATGTGGTGCGACCGTCCGCCCTTAACTGATGATTTTAAAACTTCTTTAAAATCTAATCAAATTATTTTCTTTCTTTTTGTCATATTTTTTTAAGTGTTTTGTCAACCCACCTGAAATTTCAGCTTTCTTCAAGAGATTTTTCCCCCATAATATTCAAACAAATTGTCTAAGCGTGTCAATTTTTTTCAAATATCAATGTCACGTTTATGTTCATATTACTCAGAATTTGATTAATATCCCAACCATGTTTTAGAAATTAACATTTTTAGGTATCCTTGGTCACACCACATGACATTTTTTAAGGTAGTAGCCAATTCATGTACAAAAAACACCCCAAAACACTAAAAATGCTCAATGTAAATGTCAAACATAGATTTATGCAGATCTGGCATTGTAAATATTTAAACAGAAACTAAATTTTAAAATTAAACTTATATTTTGGTGGTAATACAGAAGCGGCTCTGTGTGTTTTTTAAGTCCATACAATTTTAACCAGGTTCTTTCTGAAAGTATCGTAAAATAATGCACTGTATAGGAACTTTTGGGCGTATTGGCACATCGTATTATAATTGGAACTATTTAACATAACCAAGAATTGACCGGAACTAAAACAAGAGTAGAACAGGATGTACCAAGACTATAAGAGGACCAGCCCGAATCTATATCAGGTCTTAAAGAACCCTAAATCCAGTCTAGACATTACAAACCGGAGCTGCCGCTAAAGCTATGTGAATGTAAGTGACGTAACTCGGGCTCTACGAGTTCGTGGTGGAAATGGTGCGACGGCGGAGTGTTTACAGTGATGTCAAATAAACAATGACTATTCTGACACTGAGAGGTCCCTGTTGGCTGCACACCGCCCTGCAAATACAACGTTTCCATGGAGACAGCCAGGGCTAAATGAGACACTATCTAAACAGCGGCCGGTCCAAAAAGTGTTTTAAGATAGCAATAGCTCAACGATATCTGTTACATAACGCTAATGAAGAGCCCCGCTTGTATATGTTAGCTAGGGCTTGTTCCAGGAAGGGCAATGACGAATCCGTGAGTGGGTGTGATAATCTTTGGTGGAAATTTGCCTGGTGTGGCATTAAAATTTACTATCTCCATGGAGACAAACAAATGGCTCTACCAGGTCAAGCTATAGCTCAGATTAGTAAATAAAGTAAATAAGCAACAAAAACACTTGTAACTAAATAAATGTTAGATTATAGAACAAGGAAAGCAATAACGTCTCCATGGATACAAGCAAATACCACAACTTTTACTAGAAAAGTTACACAGTGAACCTTTAATATTGGGTAAGAAATTTCAGAAAAGATAAACTGCCGACTAACCAAATATTAATCATATCATTGGTAGTATAACCTATATACTACAAAGTAAGGATTATGGAAGTAGTTTTATCATTATGTTGTCAATATGTATTAATCCTAATTTAATTCATTTAAGAGTAATATATGATTTACTGGGTATATACTGAAACATGTCAAATATCTGCAGAAACATGGCAACAACAATAAGAAATAAATATTATTAACTGCATCTACGGTCTCCTGGTGGTCGGGGCTTAAGTTAGAACCGGTATATTCACTACAGGGCAAATTAAACCAACTTCAGACATGTTTTTGCAGTGGATGAAACATTAAAAGGCAGGTAAGAGCTCTCATTGTGCCCAGTTTTGCAGAATACGATCACATAAAGCTGGTCACATAAGTACGGTAATGGAAACTGACATTTGCAGATTGGCGAAAAGTTGATTCATTTTTTTTTTTTTTACCTTTGCACATCCTCCTGTCCTCCCGGAGGACGTATCCAGTGGGACATTTACACTCATAGGAGCCGATGACGTTAACACAGCGGAAGGCACACAGCAGTGGGTTCTGGGCGCATTCATTGATGTCTACACAGAAAGAAACATTAAAAATTATAATTAATTTATAATTAAGAAAAAAAAGTGTATATGCCAAGTTAATTTCTTTAAAACATAGTTAACGTCATTAGATTTAAGATTCTACTAAAAATCGTGCCTATACTCTTTTTAAGTTTATCATTTTACTAACTGATTGGACATATGAGACAACATACTATGTAGAGGCATAGTACATAGTGTCTTAGCAATTGCCAAAAAACATGCCTAAATTACTCTTTAAAGTTTATGTGACAAATAAAAATGAATTAACACCTATATTTTGTAAAATCAGGTTTTAAACTGTCACAAAAATGCCTTCCTTCTGCAACACAATTCTCAAGGGTAAATGATTTTGTTTTAAAACTCAGAGCTATTTCTTGTACTTTCCAACTTTTCTTCCAAAACTGCTACTTAACTGATGTAAAATTAGGATGCTTATTTACCTAGATTAGTAATTTACCTAATTAGAAAAACAAAATGGTCAAAAGCACTTTAAAACAATGCATTTCTCTTACCTTCACAGGTCATCATGGGGCCAGGCTCGAACCCTTCGTCGCACGCACACTCAAACCCTCCAATCACGTTTGTGCAGGTGCCGTTTCCACAGGGATTTCCAACGTCACACTCATTGGTGTCTGGAGAAGAAGAAGACAAGGTCAAGGTCAATAACAGTAAGGTTATGCATTTTTGTAGTTTCTATGGACTGGAGTGTAAATCAAATGCCGAGTATTAAAAATTGGCAAACAGAGCAGTGATTCTCAAAGGTGCGTTGTGTAACTTTCATTGTGGAGGGTTTGGCCAGTGCTTTTCTATGTGAAGATGTTATTGTTTTGTCTTGAATGTTTCACAGTATAATATTAAAGCTTTCTACTGTATATTCATGGAGACCAAACCAGGCCAAGTTACAGCTCAGATCTGTGGAGAGGCAACCCACTCATTGGTCCAAATGTCTGTTTTTCTAGGTATTTTTGAGGTGCAATTCAATAAATGGAAGATAGAACTGTTTAACATCATAATGTCAGACCCCAAGGTCAAAAAGGTTAAAAGCCCCTGAAGAAAAAGATCAATAAAAGACAATAAACAGACTGGTGGTCAATACAGTAATAATTCAAATGTGTGAGTTTATAATAACAGGTTAGACTGAGTCACCAGACCTTTAGTCATTCTTGGATCCTCGATAGGGCACAATAAATGTTTATTACAGCTAGATCAATGTACATTTTCGCCCCCAAAAATAATTGCAGTAAAAATTAATGCTTACGGTAAAATAGGTCATTTTACTTGGAAACTTGAGGCAAAAAAAACAAAAAAATGCTCTGAGGGATGCATTGTTTGGACATACCTGATCTATGCACATTTTTTGATGTTGAGTCAGTGCTGAGGGTGTAGAATGCAAAACAAACATAATGCAGCTGTGGAAAAGTGTAATGGTTCTGTGCCAATGTACTTTTAAGTACCACAGTTGGTTATAAGGGAATAGTCAAATAAAATAGAAATACTATTACACAACTTAAAAAAACAAATACAAACTTCTTTTACAAAAACAATATAATAAAAAAATCAGAATCAATATATCAATCGACTTCTGTTAGCTCTGTACAAACAGTATCTGCAGTATTTTGTTTCTCAGAGTAAAATAAGAGCCTTACCCTCACAGGTGACCCCGGTGTTGTCCAGGCTGTATCCAATGGGACACTCACAGCGGAACGATCCGTCTGTGTTTATGCACTGGCCGTTCACACACGGGTTATTCAGACACTCGTCAATATCTGTGGGAGAAAATGCACAACAGGATAATACACATCACATTACTCACATGTTCAGAATATTCACACGTGCACATACATATGCGTCAACGACAGGACGCTTGACTAAGTGCAGTTTCTTCAGTTAAAAAGGTTCAAATAATAATTCCCCACATACCTGTAGAACCTCTGACCTCCATGGAACCAAATAATTTTTTCAGAAATCATGAGTTATTCTGCATGTTTTTTGTACTTAAAGTGTTAAAATGTCATGTGGTGTGACCGTCAATCCTTAACTGCTGATTTAAACTTCTCGACCGTCAATCCTTAACTGCTGATTTTTAAACTTCTTTAAATTGACTCTAAATCTAATCAAATTTCTTTCTTTCTTTCATATTTTCTGAAGTGTTTTGAGTCCCACATGAAATTTCAGCTTTCTTGAATAGATTTCCTCCTTAATATTGTAACAAATATTGTCGGAGTGTGTCATTTTTTTCAAATATAAATATCATGTTGATATGACTCAAAACTTAGATTAACATCCCAACCATGTTTTAGAAAATAAAACAGTTTAAGGTTATTCTCGGTTGTGCCACATGACATTTTTTAAAGTCGTAGCCAATTTATGTACATAAGAAGTACTAAAAATGCTTAATATAAATGTCAAACATAGATTTATGCACCTGACATTGTGAATATTTGAAAAGTTCAAAAGAAACTAAATTTTAAAATGTGCCTGTTGAAAATCCTTATACATCATTGACCCACAAACCAAATACATAACATACATTTTACTGACACCAGCCTATAAACACTGGAAATAAAAACACATTTGAAATCGATTCAGTGTCATGACACTTACCTACAGGGTGATCTGGCCCTTGTTGATATCCCTCATTGGGACACAGAAGAAGGTAGGACTCTGAAAAATAGCACAAAAGATGTGTTAATACAATAAACAGATAAAATGTCATAACAATGTTTTATTTGATTCCTTTGTAAAATAAAAAGTACTAATAAAACTAAAATGTGCTGATGTCATGCAGTCAATACTTGTAATTGTATTGTTTTTCTATATTAAATATCCAGAAGGAAATGTTGAGCACAGTCAGTTTTAATAGTGCCCAGGTCCATTATCCTCCTACATTTACCCACACCAAACATCTGAAGATCTGTACCTGCCTGTAACTCAAAGTCTAATTAGATTCTTCATGATTCCAGGAAGTGGCAGGTGTTATAAAGTGTTGATGCCAAAGTAAAATGTATTAAAGTCTGCAGTTCTTCACATTAGTTGTGTACCTTTGTCAGCCTTGGTAGGGCAGAGCTCACAGGGGTTGCCCCAGCCCTGTCCGGCCATGGCCGTGCAGCAGCATTCGGCCTTAGACGTGTTCTGAGCCTTGGGAGTCGTACAGCGGCTGTTCTCAAACTTAGTGTAGCAGAAGTTCACGCGCACGTCTGAAGGACACACACAAATAATACAGAGTGAAATTAAGACATTATTTTAAAATGGACAAAGAACAGAATCATGACACCTATAAGGACCATTACACCTTGAAAATGACCATGCTACAAAAAAACAACTACTGAGGGACACACAAGGAAATAATAAATAAAAAAGGAAAATAAAATGTTTTAAAATGGACAAAGGAGCAATTGATACTAACTATATTGACCAGTACAAGTTGAATTACCACTACATAGACCACGCTACATAAAACGACCTTTAGGCTAGAGGAATAAAGATGAAACTGGGAGTGAGCAATATGTCAACATTTACATTGTGCAATATCACAATTTCTATTTTATCACCATTATTCTACTTTTAAAATGAAAATAAAGTCACTGATTCTTCCTTCACACTTCAGTTTGATTGGTTAAAGTCACCTGTCGCTCACTCAACCTTACAGAGGCGGACCATCCAAAACGTAAAAAGTAGCTTTATGCACATGTATTTCATTATATTTTACCCAATTTATCAAATATGTTGTATATCATGATTTATTTGACCTTCTATTTTAGCATTTAAGAGAAAGTTAACTGGTTTTATGCTTCAATAGGACTGAACAATTTGGGGAAAAAATGTGCTCTGAGATTGAGATTACATTTGCGTTTTATGTTTTAATAATCGTATTTGTTTCAGTGTTCAAAATTTTAAAGAATTGACTGAAATATGAACTGAAAAACAAGAATATTACAAGAAACACATTTCAGAGCATGTTTGTACAGATTTAAACTATAGATTTAGCAGCTTTTATGCAGAATAAGACCAGATATTTGTGTTTTGCAAATTACATCTATTCAAATTGTGATTTTAATTCAATTGTGAGTAATACTGCACTCCTGTATATTCTATCATAATCAAAAACAAGACGCAGATAGTACACTGAAAATAGTCTTGCATTTAAAGGTGCATTGTGAAACTTTTCTGGTGCCTTTCTCCATGGAGACATTACAGCTTTCTCTGAGATATTGCATAAAAAGGCCACGTTACTGGTCAGATCTGTGGAGATGCAGCCCTACTCACAGTCAGAATGCCTGTTTTTCTAGGTATTTCTGAACTATAAAACCACCTGTAATTAAATAAATGTGAGGTAGAGCTGTTTAATGTAGAACTGTGGAAGATCTGAATCGGAGCAATGACGTATCCACAGAAACAAGCAGGAGAAGGACCAAAACTGAAAAATTACACAGTGCACCTTCTCACCTACGCTGTTTCGTTTCCCATTTTCTGAGATATTAAATACACGAGACGCCGCAATGCCAAACTTGCTTTCCTGTTATTTTTGCATTGCTGTACAAATAACGCACAGAGAAAGCATAATTTCCTGTTTGCATAAGAACTGACCAAACATCCACGAAAGCCAAAAAATTACCTTTACCCTGAATTAATCACAGTCACCTTCCAACATTTTCAGAGTAAATAATTATTAAGTATTTTGCACTTCTGGGAGAAAAGTGGTCAACCAGCGTTTTTTTTGCTGTGAAGTCGGTTTTCCCAGCGCGAATTGTCGTAACGAGGACCACATGTTGAGAATAGCCTTCACTAAATACTGTACAAATAATCGGACTTCTTACTGTAGCTTTCCACACCTGGGCCTAGACCCAACACCTGGGCCAAAGCAGGGAAAACCGACCCGTGTTGCGTTTCAGAACTCCATAAAAACTTGATTTCTCAGCTGTTTTTACGTCGAGATTTATGGGCAGTGGTCTATGTACACTCCACCACATGCTTAGTGTGTTTGACTTACTGTCACACAAAAATTAGCTCAAAGCATCTGGTACGAGTCTCGTTCAACGGCGAGGACTTAAAAGAGACACGTGAAGCCGGTTAGCGAGAAAGTAGGGCTGGAGTCAACTGTCGATACTCTGCGGCTCACGTCATCGACATTCCCGGTGGGTGTGATGCTAACTGGAGGCACTGCTGCGTTAGAAGCTCTTTTATTCGTTACCCTTAAAAATTTGCTTTATTTTAACAATCTGACCAGAAAAAATGAACATGCATGAAACTACAACAGGTGAGATGATTTGTGCGCTTAAAAAAGTATCTCTCACATAAAATTACAGCTTTTTTCTCACCTTTTTGTTGAAATTCAAACACTTAAACGCTCGTATTAATCACAAGCTCCTGAAAATGTCTTGTTTAAATCAATTTTGTAGTTTTTTTGTAGTTTTTATCTTCGCACGTTTTTGTCTGTTTGCTAAAATGTGCATTGTGTCACTAAAAAGAGGATGAGGAATGACGCTATAAAACCTCTCACAGTTTTAAATATTACATAAACAGCATCTTCATAAGTGAAAAGACAGATTTAAGTGTGTTAAGTGTGCGCTCCAAAAACTCCAGCTATACTTCATTCATGCTTCCTACAGCTGTTGTTCATCTAAATCCTGATAAAATAACTAGTCAACTAATCAAGATTTTACTCAACTGACACCATCGACTGATTTATTGACTTAACAAGTGCAGTTATACAGCAAGTTAAGCTTAAAGTTTGCAAAATATCCATTAGATTTATCAAAAATGACTCATGTAAATCGTCTCTTTAGAGTTTTTGCACTTGCCTTGTAGCTAAATCTGGCACAGAGCAACTTTTCTCTTTGATATTAACATATTTTGTGCTCTGTCCTTGTTTTAAATAAATAAATACATTAAATAAATAAACCCAGACATTGAAATCAACACTAAAACTACTTAAACTCAAATGATCAACACTAGATTATTCTTTTGTGTTGATAATGACTTTTAATTCTCAGATTGGCATTGGGTTAATCCTTTTTCTTTAACTTTTTTAACTAGACTTTTGAAATAGATTTTTTATTGAACATTTTAGTACCAATTTAGTGCCATTACTGCACTTTTTGTTGTAAGATAAATAAATATAATAGGCATAAATAACGCACATTTTGAGCCAGAAATCCTAGATGTCATTCTTATTCCAAAAGGCTTTACTATCTTATTAAATTATAATGAATAAACATAACTTTGAGTATATTCTCTGTCTTGCCTTGTGTTTTTGGCTTGTGTATTTCTGTGTATCATTAAAGAAAGTTTCCTTCTCAAGTTCTCATGGTTAAAATGTTAAATATGGAAGCATTTCGTTGTCATTTTAAACCATATTCTAACCAATTCTAATACCATTTCGATCACGTTTCTTTGTCACTTAAACTTGTCTTAAACATCTGTCTTATAAAACTTGACTTTACGCACACGTCGTCCGCTCTCCGCCCAAACCCCTTGTGTTAAACGACTCCGTGACCCTTACCTCACGAGAGACGAACCCGTAAACGCTCCAGCTCGATGATGTCATGGCATTTCTGAAGAATCTAACTGGGAAACTCCCTTTGACAACTGAAACACAGACTCCGGACCACCCCCCTCACCCCCTCGCCCGTTTAAAAGCCACACACAAACACAACATAAGGATAAGGCAATGGAAAAGCCATCTCCCCTGGGACACTACTGGTCGTATGGAGCCAGCTGGACGTGTGCGCCGGGCTGCTAAGTCTCCACTCGCACTCACACACAGACTAAACTAATACACCTACACTTACACTCACACTTCAGAACTATACACAGGTCTCAGAATGAATAGTGAGGAACATTTCCGCCGTCATTCACAATTCAAAATGAAATATTGCGTCGTTTGAATGGTCACCTGTCCATAAAAGGAAGATGAAACCTAAGAAAAACACGTCATAGTCACTGCTGAGTTTTGCTTGTACAATTTAGGAATGGAGGAAAACTTTGGGAAATGTCAAATTGCATTTTTTCTAATCAATATTGCAAATAAAAACTAGATTCAAGATTTAAGGGCCTATATTGCATCATTTTTAATTATGATCTGTTGTAATGTTGTATCCTCATTAAAACAAACCTGGAGTTGTGTTTTGTTTCACATGTTTAACACAAAAACTCAAACGGAAAACACTCAGTTACACCTTGTGATGTCATGTGGTAGTAGAGGAAGTTTTCCACTGTGTTTTAAAATTTCATACATTATTATTTGGATAATTTCAGCCCTACAAATGCACATGTCCACTGAGCAAAAGGTAAGATTCAGCCTTTAATTTGAAAACCACCGTTTCATTACATCACAAGTTGGAACAGAACATTTTAAGGTTCGGAGATGTAGATAGTTTAATAATGCAGAATTACTCAAACATGTGTAAATGAAACAAAACACAACTCCAGTTTTGTTTTTGAGGAGGTAACAGCATAAATCTTTGCATAATATAGGACCTTTAACTTCACAATGCAAGTTTAAACATGTCCAAAAAAATCTGAAATAAATGTTGACCAAATATTAAAATTTCAGGCTCAATATTCTAAGCAATCTGGATACTGCATTGATGAGTAAAAATGTTTAAACATAAAACAAAATTTAATTTACCAGACCCAACAACAGTATTTAATATTACTATGTGGTCTAATATTTAAATTAAAACATGTCTTCATTAATTCATAGTATCATATTTATGTATTAATCATATAACCATTCAAGACCACTAAAAATATTCAGAAAAGGTCACAATTTGTCCTATGTGTTTCATTATTGATACCTGCCCAATTTAGTTTTATACTATTGAAAACTGTTAATAATAAAAACCGATGGGGATACATATTTAGTTCCTGTGATTTGCTTTCAATTAGTCATATGTAATTTCCTGTTTTTACCTAGACACCTTCCGCCGGAGGAGGAGAGCTTGAATCCTTCGGGGCAGATACAGGTGAAGCTGCCCTCGGTGTTGGAGCAGGTCCCAAACAAACACATTTCAGGAGACTGGGAGCACTCGTCAATATCTGAAACAACAGAAAAAGTAAGTTAAACGTAAAATAAAAAACTCTTTAACTCTACCACCCAAGATATAACCACATACATCATATTTTTTAAAGAGATGGCAGCTTTAAAGAGCCCATTTTAGACTATTTTCTGATTTATATTATAATGTCTGACCTCAAGACCTACATATTTAGGCTGGAGAAAGTGGAACAAAAAGTGCTCCACTGTGTTTTTAAACTCCATACACCTTCACTAGAATCATTTTGATGATTTCAGCCCTGGAATTGCCAATCTCTGCTGAACTAATGGTAAAACCCAGCTGCTGACTTGAAAACTACTGCTTCATGAGATCATTTTGAGCATTGGAGATGTTGACAAAACTCTCCAGAAATGTTTTTGAGGAGGTAACATGGGGAAATACTGACAAACGTTCATTTTGCGTAATAAAAGGCCTTTGACAAACAACTGTGCACAAATAGAGCTGCTGTCCTGCTTGTTTTGACATGAATGGAACAAGTGTAAGGATGCAAAATATAAAGGACTTATGACTCAGGATCTATGATGTATTTTGACTTACATACTCCTGAGGTGACACCCGTTAGCATATTAGCACATTTTAACAGTATTAGGTCAAACCCGCTGTTAATTGGACCGCTTCGTGTGATCCGCCCGCCCTTCAATGAATCAGTGAAACAAACACGTATTGCCATAGATACTACGGCGACGTCAGCCCATTGTGTCAGAGTTTAGATGAGATAAAGCAGGAGGAGCAGCTCTGCAAAACACAGGGTTCAGAGGCACAGCTGGACACTATGAGACAATATGAGCTATTCAATTACATGTTATTTTAGCGAATGTTACAAGCCAATTAGTGAAATAACTAGGCCGGGTACTGTGAATGTTTCATGTGGTAATCCCAGGATATCTTTTTATTGTTTAGTTGTGTTTTAAATTCTTACTTTGATATTGGTGGATTTATTAAGGGGAAGTAAGAGAGTTATTAACATAAAACCAGTGGACCAACATACAGGTATCCAATTAAAACATAAGTAAGACGTGGTTCATTGAAGATGTCACAAAGATGCATTTTCAAACTATTCTTCCATCACAATTAGAATGTACTGACAATTAGCATAAATTGGGATCTGTTAGCATTAGCATCAATTAGAATGTACTGACAATTAGCATAAAGAGAATTACCTTGGGATCTGTGAATTATACACGGGTTTCAGAATGAGGGATGATTTAGCGCCGTTGCCATAGCGATTAACAATTGAAAACAAAATATTATATGTTTTAAATGGTCAAGTGTCCTCAAAATGGCTCCGTATAACACGAAGATGAAACATTTTATACAGAAAATTAAATACTAGCTTTTTATTTCATCGTCTTAAAATTTTCATCTTTTATAACAATGCGTTGATTTAAAAATGGAGGAATTATAATTATTATGTATTAAATTACTGTTAATGAAATATAAGTCCATAAAAAAGTGAGCAGGCCCCTGAAACTCCACCAGAAAAATTACATTCATGTGTTTTTTAAACTCCATTTATGTGTTTCTGTTTATAAGGGACATGCTAAGGAGTTAAATTAATATGCATTGCTAACTATTATGGCAACAGGGCTAGACTTTCATTTAACAACGCCCACGAATAGATAAAATGTTGCCATGATATTACATTATTGTTGCTTTTGGAGTAACTTTAGAATATTTTGTGCAGTCCAAGTCGGTGGTCAGCGGCCTCCCTCGTAACACTGTCCTAGAAAGCGCCGTGAGCTCCTCCCCGATTCTCAGAACAGACTCTGAGGGAGAGGAATGTGTTGAAGTCTGTCGAAAATCTCTCCATCAGTGAATAAACAACCCGAGAGCCCCGGGCCGGTCCCATGTGTGAGAGGGAGAGACGCTGCCAAAAAGCCAGAGGTGGAATACAAGGATACAGGAGAAGAGGAGGCCAAAGGAGGAGGCAGGAGGAGAAATGAAATCAAATACGTGAGGTGTTTTGTGATACAAGAGAATGGGCTGCAAGTAACTATAAAGAGGAAATGAGAATAAAAAATATAAAGTACTTTTTAATGGTTTCGGGGAAGATTAGTAAAGGGTTAGCGTCATTATAACCATTAGGGCATTAGGTCCTTTAGTTGTTATTTAGTCAGTGAATTTGTTATGGTGACTTCACTTTTTATTATAACTATTTTCTTATTATTAGGATTATAAGGATTTATTTGGACCACACCAGAGAGGAAAATCATTCTGGAGTTTTGGGAGTGGACAGTTTACTCTGCCTTTTCATTTACTAATACTTTTCTGTACACATAATGTTTTTTACATGAGGTCCAGATCATATTGAGATCTTTTTTTTTAAGCATTTTTATTCATTTCAATGAAAATTGTTTAAAAAAAAAAAAAAAAAAAAAAAAAAGTGGGTATTTTTTTTTTGTTTTTTTTTTTTTTTTTTTTTTTTTTTTTTTTGCTGCAGTTTTATTCTATCAAAGTTTCACTGCTTTTCTACAATGAAAATCTACCTGACAACCCTCCAGAACATATGATAAGATTTATTTTGAAACAATAATCAGTGCAATGTAGGGATGTCAGTTTTGTGTACCTTTTGTATCTTCTAAAATAATTACTTTAAAGTGTTAAAGTAAAATGACTTAGTTTATACCTTCACAGGTCTCCTCATGGAGGTAGTATCCGATGGGACAGATGCACCGGTACGTTCCATCCAGGTTCACACAGGTGCCAGCTCCACAGGTCCCAGGGTTCACCAGACATTCATTTATATCTGACACAGGGAAACACACAATTACTTATTTTCATTTTCATAATTAGAAAAAAAAAAATCTGAATCTATGAGTAAGAATATGATTGGTCGAACAGGTATCCACACTTAACACACCGAGCTGCAAATATATTACCAAAAAATGACTAGGAACAGTAGACAATGCTATTAAAAAATGTAGTGTTTAGTTCCCCTTTAACCTACCTGTACATGCCCTGCCATCCAGAGCGAGTTCATATCCATCGTTACAGACGCAGAAGTATCCTCCCACTGTGTTCTCACACTGACCATGTCTGCACAGGCCCCTCTGAGTCGAGCATTCGTCCACATCTACACAGAGACATAGGAAAATATATGGTTGATATTTATTTATATAAAATAGACACAATGGGCCTCGTTCATGATCTTTTCTTAAAAAATGTTGATAACTTTCAGTTTAAGAAGATGCTGAGAGAACTTGGTGATGAAGTGTTCAGTGTGAAGTGTTCATAAGCAGTCGTATTCCTTCTTAAGTGACAGTTGAGCCTATTCACCCAGATATGAACCTCCACACTCATTTACATTTCGATTACATAGAAAATGAATATGTATTTGATTAGAAACAACCTCTAAACTTCCATATAAGACCATCATGGGTTTGGCATTATTACGTGTGACTGCACGAGGGAGAGAGTGGGGGGGGGGTCAGGTGGAGCATCTGTAGACTGTGGTTGTTTTGTGGCTTACAGGGTTTTTAAATGTCCAAATTCACATGAACACACTCAGGGGGGTAATATTTAAGTCATAAACTTATGGAAATAAGCGGAAATTATCATATTTATCATGTTTTCCACATGCATGAACCTGCGGTAAATAGCGAGGGAGGGGTGCTGGGGTCTGGTGCATAAGACTGTATTCTGGTCATGGGGGGTCAGGGGGTAATGGGGCTGTTGAGTCGAGGGCTGTAACAGAGGCCCATATGGAGACCAGTGGGACTAGGACAGACTAGGATCACTGCAGCCTGTATAAAGCCTGTTAGACCACATGCTCTATGAAACACCTCATAAATGTTATTAGATCACATAGTCATATTCTTATAGGAAATAATTTAAGAAAATATATAACTTTCAATCACAAAGGAATTATTTTTTTGTTGCATTACCAGAGAAATAATATTCTAAAACAGTTGAGTTTTTGTCCTTGAGTGCTCCTGACTGTAGGATTTGTTCCAGAAGAACATTTAAGTTAAGAAAAAGTTTTATAAATGCCAAAAATGTTTGTAAGACGGCTTTAAGTAAAAATTTGTTTGTAAGAATGTTTCATGATGAATGTGACCCAAAATCTGTATCAGATTAAAAGTCATAAAGCTTAAGATTGCAACTGGCAATTTTTTGGTGGCCAGACAGAGTGTTTAATGTGTTTTTGTTACTAAAGTAAACCTCGTTTTGTCTTGTTTTATGGTTGTCATCAACACAGGTGGAGTTGAAGATATGTGTTTATCCAGGGACCTATGCAGGATCATTTCTCTCCAAAATCTGTAATCAACATCTGTCATTCAGAGCACTTAGTATGGGCCCACAAAGATCGTTTGTCTCAAATTCTCAAAGTATCTGACTCAAACTGCACTCACAATACTACAACTGCACAGGAGTTCATGCAAAAACAATTATTTATACTAAACGGCACTGGGCCCCAGTGTAGAATACATATTAGTATAAAAGTGGATTAAACTCGTCACTCCTAAATCTTTAACCATCTCACTCACTAATCATTTCCTTTCTGCTGTTGTCTCATGTAAATCCTTACAATCTTTGGTCAACTAAGACACCACTGACTGTTTACAAAGGACTACAGCCCTACTCCAGGATATTTCAGTATCACACGGACACATACTGACACAGCATTAAACAGACGTCTTCTATTCTTCTTAATAAAGTCACACATACCCACGCAGTCACTGTTGTGTGAGTTGATGAAGCCGGGGTAACACAGACAGTTGTAGGAGCCCACTGTGTTTTTGCAGGTGCCGTTTCCACAGGGCTGTCGCTCACACTCGTCCATGTCTGAGGGAAAAAAAACACATTTACTTTTTAATATTATTTCTCATAAATCTAAAATGTCTAAAGCAAACATATCAGGAAGAGCTAATATTGGTAAAACTCACCCACACACATGGACTGGTCTCTGGTGGTTTTGAAGCCATTGGGGCAGATGCAGCGGTAACTTCCCAGTGTGTCTATGCACTGGCCTGGATTACACACCCCGGGGTTCTCATTGCATTCATTACGATCTGGGAAAAGGGAGAAAAATATCCCAAAATATATTAAATCTAAAAATACTTAAAGGAAAATGTGGAATATATCATTATTACAGTATTAATATATTTAGTGCTGGGAAGTAAAAATACATATACTGGATACTAAATGATTAAAAGTGCATAGTGTAACTTGTCTGCTGGAGGGTCCAACACCTGCTTGTCTCCATGCATGGAGATGTTATTGCTTTTGTCTGGAATGTCCCAGTATGGCATTAAACGTATCTGTCTTGCATTTGTTTTATTCACTTAAAAACTGTCGTGCAGCTTGGCCCTATAGCATCACCAGCTTTCGTAGAGATAAATAAGTGTAATGCCATACTGTGGAATATTTTAGACAATATCACCATGGAGAGAAGCAGGTGAAGGACCCTCGACCAGAAAAGTTACACAACGCACCTTTATCAATTTATCAATTTATGTATAAATCCGTGTGAAAGTCTTTTAGGTATTCAGAATAAAGCACTTTGATTGGTCGGTTTATCAAAATATGTTACAAAATACATTTTAATGCAGATATTCATTATTCTGCAACTAAATACATTTTCAAACTATGCTTCCATCACAATTACAATGTTCTGACAATTAGCATAAAGAGAATTATCTCGGGATCTCTAAATTATACACGGGTTTCAGAATGAGGAATGATTTAGCACCGTTGCCATAGCGATTAACAACTGAAAACAAAATATTATATGTTTTAAATGGTCAACTGTCCTCAAAATGGCTCCATATAACACGAAGGTGAAACATTTTATACAGAAAACTAAAGACTAGCTTTTTATTTCATCTTAAAATTTTCATCTTTTGTAACAATGCGTTGATTTAAAAATGGAGGAATTATAATTATTATGCATTAAATTACTGTTAATGAAATATAAGACCATAAAAAAGCGTAGATTCATTACGTTCCGCTTACTTCTGACAGCGTGTGAAATATCCACTGGGATTTTAAGTATCGTGTTCCGCTTTAGTGCAAATATTCCTCGGAGACATACATATTTTGGCTGTTTCTTCTCTAATCCTTCACTTAATCCTGTCATGGACTTCTCTAATTCTCTCTAATCTCTCCATTTAATGATTTACAGTTTTAAACATCGCATGAACCGAGCAAAGTGACCCTTGAGTTTTATGTCAAGTGCATTTGGCCTCTGAAAAATTCACAAATGAAAAAGTATGCAACTGTGAGCGGTCCTTCATACCACTCCAAATATGGACTCATGGGAAGTCGAATTGTTAGGGGCAATTTATTAA
The DNA here is from genome assembly GCA_000787155.1 of Scartelaos histophorus. NCBI lineage: Eukaryota > Metazoa > Chordata > Actinopteri > Gobiiformes > Gobiidae > Scartelaos > Scartelaos histophorus. The sequence continues at coordinate 29,005 of KN508336.1, read as the reverse complement.
AGATGCAAGTGACAAAACACACATTTTTACAAATCAAGAAGCAATTTGTGAAAAAAGTTGAAACATATGTTGAAAATTACAGCAAATTGGGATTTTTTGGTTTATTTTTTAGAGAGTTTACAATTGGTGACATGACAGTGGCTGTAAATAGTTTTTGGTCCACATTTAGGTCCAAATTTAGCTGCATTTTGTGGGATCTTTGCCTTATTTTGGGAGTACACTAATAACTCAATCATCTCATGTGAGGGGCCAGACAACCTTCAGCGTTACCCAATTAATCTGCAAAAAACTAACCCCTCTTTAAAGATTTTTAAAAACTAATTGTTATATCTATCACTTCCTGGACTTTTCGACCTTGCTGTTCGGTATCACAGTTAAAATTTAA
>KN508336.1:0-28610 GCA_000787155.1 Scartelaos histophorus | reverse complement strand
TTCTTTAAAGGTTTTTAAAAACTCATTGTTATATCCATCGCTTCCTGGACTTTTTGACCGTGCTGTTCGGTATCAGTTAAAATTTCTTGGACAGACACTGGCTTTGTCAATTGTGAATTTTGTTCTGAAGTCACTTGTTGTAAATGTAATAATTTCAGATAATTTTGGCTTTCAGTATTATTGATTTCCATTTCTTTATATAAATTTGTATAGTAATGCTGAAAACATTTAATTATTTCATTTTTATCAGTGTGATAAGTAAAATCATCCCCTTGAGTTCTTTTTTTTATTTTTTTTATTTGAAAGCCAATAATTTTAAAGCTTTGGGACAAAATGTAATTTAATTGATTTGGTTTTTCCTTGACTTATATATTGACATTATATTGGGAGAATTTTTCACAATTTAGAAAAGTTTTCACAATTTATACAATTTACACATTGTTCTGACACAAACAATATTTCAACAAAATAAAGGTGTTTTCTTGTATTTTAATTTGTCAAATAAAATGTCTATGTGGATTAAAGGAGCAATTTTAGCTTTGAAACTGTTAAATTTAAAACCTGAAAATTGTCCAAACTGGGGAAAAAAATGTGAATCTTGAATATAATGATCTTAACTGAGTTTTGGTAAAATCACTTGTCTAATTTAGGCACTTTAAATGAGTTGTACAGAGGCGTGCGGGGTGCAGACTTACCCTGACACTGCCCGGTGGGAGTGAAGCGATACCCGGGTTTGCACTCACACCTGAAGCTCCCGGGCATGTTCAGACAGGCGGCATTGGGCTGGCACACCGGCCCATTCTGACATTCGTCGATATCTGGGCACCAACAGGAAAGAGAGTCAAAAGAGTCAAAATCACAGTTTAAAATAGCCTAAAAGTAACACAAAACAGGAGATGGGAGAGCTTCATTTCCTCTTGATTGACACTTTAATCAAATAAATACATAAATAGAAGCACAATTTAACCATATAGATTAGTAAATTAAATGTATTAGAAATGCGTATGACCATAAAAAAGTTCAATTCAGATTAGAAGAAATAGAATAAAAATGACAAAAGATAAATACAAATAAAATTAAAATGAACAATGCAAGAAAAATAATATATACACCTAGTAATTATATATAGTGATGATAAAATAAATTGAAACTGCTGTGAGATAAGAGTACTACTACTACTACTACTACTCACTACCTACTACTACTACTACTACTACTACTACAATAACTACTATTACTACTACTTACTACTATTATTGCTACTACCACTACTGCCTACCTCTACTATTACTGCTGCTGCTAACTACCTATTACTACTAATACTACTTTTACCACTACTACTTACTGCCTACCACTACCACTGCTACTACCTACTCATACCACTACTACTTACTACCTACCTCTCTGCTTTTATTACTACTTCTTACTACCTATTTCAACTACTACTTACTATTACTACTAACTAATACTACCAAGACTACTTACTACTTAACTCCACCACTACTTCTTACTACCTACCTCTACTACTACTACTACTAACTACCTACTACTACTTACTACCTACTACTACTACTACTACTACTACTACTACTACTACTACTACTACTACTACTTACCACCTACCTCTTTTACCACTACTTATTACTAATAATTCTACAAATATTACAATATTATATTAATATTTGCACAACAATTTGCATAGTGCACTAGTATTTGGATTATTTGAGCACTTCACATATTGTAGACAAAGAAGTACTAGATATATTATTTACTAAAATATTCTGAGAGTAGTTCTGAGTCTTACCTTCACAGATGAGCAGTTTGTCGTTGTAGATGAAGCCGAGGGGGCACTCGCACCTGAAGCTGCCGATCATGTTTATGCACACGCCATTTTCACAAACTCCAGGGATCTCTCTGCACTCGTCGATGTCTGACCACAACACACACACACAGAGGGGTTATATGCATTATGTACTATTACTATCGTACTATCGTTCTATATGGCAATGCAGTGATTAAAAATAAAATCTGACCTTTGACCTGTTTTATTTATGCTTAGTATTTGAAAACAACATCTGACTATAAAGGGTCCTACACACTTTAGGCGCCTCTTTCCTCAATACATATGAAGTTGTAAATTAAATATTAAATAAGATATATGGAATCATGTAGAAAAGGAAAAAAGTAAGGAATATATATTTTATAAAAGTTTCAAAAGGAGCCCCAGAGGATAATACACAGTAGAAAAAACACAGTGGTGCTCTTTGAGGAAGGGAAGTCAATTTAAAAATGCAAAAAACTCCAAGGCACTCAGAACACACAGAATAAAATGCCTTTATTAATTTACAGTATGTCTTAATGGACAACATAAAAAATCCTGATGCGTTTTAGCAAGTTGTCCATTAAGATAAATAAGTAAATTAATAAAGGTATTTTATTTTAACCAGTGAGTGCCTTGTTTTTTTGCATCTTTAAATATTTATTTTATATTTAAATCCTCAAAGGAGCCAGATTTAGTATTGTTTAAGAAGACTAACAAGTGCCCCCCTCTAATATTAATTAATAGGCAGAGTTTTCAATTCTGGGCCCCTAAGACCCTGGGACTCAAGACAACAGACCCATGGAAGTACTCTAGTATTTTAAAATATCTCTCACCAATCACACGTCCAGTTGTGATGTCAATGTAAAACCCTGGTCTTTCACTTCCGCACAGAACAGCAAACTCATCTGAAAGGGTCAAACATTACAATTACAATGAAGCTTCTAATGAATCTTTTTATGTATTATTTTGGAACATTTTAAACTGTGGAGTCCTCACTGGTGCTGGGGACAGGACACTCTTCACACGGTTTGTTCCAGGCCCGGCCGATGTTGTAGGAGCAGCAGCACATCTTCTTGGTCATGTTGAACGTCAGCTCTCCGTCACATGTGCGGTTATAAGAATAAAAGTTCCTGTAGCAGTAGCTCTTCCTCATGTCTGCGGGTTTCAAAATAAAAGCATGAACAATGTAACACAGAGAATAGTAGTGATAACTTATTTTTGTTCCTGGTTTTGGTTTATTTAAAGCTTGGGATAATCCTTTACTTTACTAGTCTAATTTCAAACTGCTTTAGCTTTAGTTTCATCTTGATGAAGCTGGATTAGAGGGTTAGCAAGGTAACTTTGTGGTTAACTCTGGTTTAGCATTACTACCAAGCTGGATCATTTTCTATCAGGGTAAATCTGGTAACTTGCTCTGAACTTCAATTTCGCTACAATATATTTTGGTTGAATATGTTCCACAGCTCATCCAAGCTGCTTCTTGAGTTCTGGTCAGATGCTGGTGGACACTGGCTTATCTGCTGAAGGGAGGAGCTAACTAACCTACTCATTTACAGTTTCAGGTAAGTACGTTTCAGAGTTGTAAGTGTATTTAGCTCCTCCCTTCAGGCAGATATAAGGCAATGTCCACCAGCGTCTGACCAGAACAGCAGGAAGCAGACGAGTTGACAAATTGAATTTCTCCTTTGGATTTTACCTGGACGATTGAGGGATTCTACACAAATGCCCTGAACTCATAACCTGCTCTGGAACAGGTAAAGTTCTTGAATAACATAAGAGGAAGACTCCGACTAATCAGATAATCCAGCTACTATGATCTGAAGGAAAAATAGGATAGTTATTATTATTAAGTATTTATTTAAGTATTTTTTAAATTATGATTTACTGAGCGAGGTGGGAAACTGTTTTGTAGTACTACTCATTTTTGGGTTAGTCTGTCCAGGTAAAAGAAATGAATTCAAGATAAGTTCAGCCAGTTTTGTAGTACAGGCCACTGGTTTAGTTTTAGGTTTAAGTCATGGAGTAATCTTATCTTAGAATTATTTGGTTAAGTATAATATTTTGTTCATTATAATAACTATATTGACGTGGCCTCTTCCACCATCACACACATATAAACCCATTTTTCTATGGTCCAGACCAAGTTATGTTCTTATTATTTTGATATTAATTCCAATACATTCCTTTGTTTAAAGTGGGTTCCTTATGATTCTTACCCATGCAGTTGTTTCCTCCATTGACCTGCATGTAGTCCACGGGGCAGACGCAGGTGTAGTTCCCTATGGTGTTGTAGCACTGACCCGGACCACAGATGCCGGAGTTCTCACACTCATCCACATCTGAAAAACAGGGAGGACTTTTTAAATATAATGCAAAAATATTCAATCATTTATCATATTACAACTAAGAACAAAGGTGGAATTTATGTCTGGATCATCTGCATTCAAAACAAATGTATTTCAAATCAAAGGGAGATTTGAGGTTGCAACATTGGGGTCGTAAACTATTCAAATATGAGCTGCATCTGTGTTTTTGATTTTGTACATATTATTCATATTTAAGTTTATTTTCAGGGAGTAAGACACTGTCACGGCAAAAAATCTGATTACAAATGACAACTGAGCATAGTTCAAACTGTGCTGGCGTGTAGCCTGGAGAAAGAGCTCCAGATAGAACAGGTTTTATTTCAAGATATAGGGCAAATCAGGACGAAAAGATGTTATGATTTTAGTGTTTTTTTCTGAGCTGTTATGTTTTATTATTCTGTGTGGAGTTGATCTCTGTTAAAACGATTCTTCTCCTTAAAAGGTGCACTAACTTCTCAGGTCCAGCTTATATTTATGGAGATGATGCTTTGCTTACAATTTTCCACAGTATTTCTATGAACTTATCTATCACCATGGAGACAAGCAGGACGTTGCAGGTCAGATCTGCGGAGAGGCGTGCCTGCTCACATTAAGAATCCATGTTTTGCCAGGCATTTTTAGCACTGAAAAAGAAAAACTCTGCATTTCTAGTGGATGGTCCGCTACCTGCTTCATCTACTGTTGAATGTCTCACAGTATCGATTAAACGTATTATTTATAAACCTTCAAACTCTTTTTTTACAATTTAGTCAACCTTTACATCAAAATAATTACAGGATATGTTCATTATGACATTTTCTATCTGTTAAAGGGGTGGAACAACTGTACAGAAGACCTAAAATTGTGCATTTAAAAAGAAGTTTAAATGTTTAACTCTGGGCAGATACATGAATGATGATACTTAGTTTGTGCTATAATGTTCTTATGTGTTTTTTTCCTCTTGCTGTATTTATGAATATGAATAGATACATATGAGGAAAGGCATAATAAACTCAATAACAATAACACAATAACACAATAACATCGCCATGGAGACAAGTAGGTAGCAGTATTGGTGGAAGAATTTCATGTCCTGGTGTAATCTGTCCTCGTCCTGTTAGATTAGTAGTTTCCTTCTGCCAATAGCTTTGGCTACAGATTTACAATCTTATTGGCAGTGGATTCGTCCTGGCCATTTATGCCTGTCTGTCCATGGGAGTGGATCTCTCCTTCACTGTGGTTCTCCTCGAGGTTTCTGTTTTTTTTTCCTACTGTTTTTTTTTTTTTTTTAGTTTTTCCTTGCTGAAGAAGGAGGGTCTAAGGACAGGAGATGCTGGGTCAATTAACCATTTGCCTGCTTCTTGATGGACATTCTGTATTTTTGAATTATTAATTAATTAATTATTATTATTATTTTTCTTATTCTGCTTCAGTCTCTGACATCTTTGTTTGCTAATTTCACAATTTTGTGAAGCCCGCCGAGATAACTGTTGTTGTGATTTTGGGCTATACAAAAATAAATTTAATTGAATTTAATTGAATAAAAAATCAATTTAGTGATATATTGTGATACTTCATTGCACAATTTTCAAATCAATTCAAAATGCATCTAAAATATATGGATTCAGTCAGTTACATTTACTGTTTTGATCATTTAAACATTTAAACTATATTTTATGCATTCATACAAGGTGTAGTTGACTGTATTAATATTGATAAGTCACAATATACTGTCTTAAGTTTTATTATCGGGTTATATCGTATTGTGGGATGCAGATCACACCCCATTAACGTGCCCTCGACCAGAAAAGTTGTGCAGTGAACCTTTAACTTGACTTCCTATTTTTTGTCTCGTCTGGCCTCCTGCAGGGCTCCTTCGCTTTAGTCTAAAACATTCCCATTTGGATCACTCCCTGTGCATAGTTTGAATTCGCTAACTGTTTATATGGGACACGGGGGTGTAATATTTTGTTGTATTGTTTTTGTTTGCTGTGCTTCCTTGGTGACTGGATTCAATTTCCTCTTCTCTGAATGCCTCGGGGGCAAAAGGAGGAGGGTAATAAGTCATAACAGTGTCTCTGCATTTTCATAATACAAAACATGATCACAAACATATTTTAGATTTAACATGTGTTTTCGTATGCTCTCTACTAACAGGCTGACAAGTCCACGTCAAAACAGTAGAACAACAATAAACAAGTGGTAGCCATAAACAAACACAATGAGATAACCTGGATAAATATGTAGACTATGCAAACATAATTAACTACCACCAAAATAGCAAAGTTACCACAATATCTAACAAAAATCTAGCAAGTTAGGCAACATTGTGTGTTTTTGTTCATCTTTCTTTTTCATTGTTAATGCAGGGAGGTCAACAGTTTATTTGCTGGAGCAGATTCTTCATAAATTGCAGATTGTAAAATGGGTAATGGTGATGTCATAACGCAGCTTTTTGGTCCAACGTACTTCGGCCTAAATCACTATAATGGCATTTTGGCAAATTATAACCAGAGCTGAGGTTTGGGACAAGGAGGCCTTAAAATGTCTGATTGCAAAAAAAAAAAAAAAAAGAAAAATCCAAACAACTTGTGTATTGTTTGAGACCATTGTTCAAGTAGTGTTTGCCATTTTGGAAATAAATACCCCCTCTTTATTTAGCATAAATGACAAGCTGTTATGAGCTTTGAACTTTGATTTAGTTTCTTAATATTTTATCTATTTAATCTCTCTTTGTATCTTGTTAAATTCACAGTGATACATGAGCTTTTTGCACGTTTTTCCAAATAAACTAACCTAAATTCCCCTCTTATCTCCCTGTATTAAAGTCTTTCTCTCTTGTGCGTTTTGCCCCTTACCTTCACAGACCCTGGTGTCGGGGTTGAGGGCGTATCCTCGTGAGCACTCGCACTGAAAGCTGCCAAAGGTGTTGATGCACTGCCCGCCCTGGCACAGCCCGGGCAGCTCCTGGCACTCGTTTATGTCCTCCAGGATCACGGTGATGGGGTTCGGCCGGAAGCCCTCTCCTCCCGGGCACAGAGTCTTGTACTCAGCTGAAACACACACAATGGTTGTTTAAAGGGGTGTAGTCGACTAAAGAGAGGCCCTGTCAATCAATTACTCGACTAAAACAGACTGTTCTATGTCTCTTTGTTGCTGCTTTTGTATGTTGTAATTGTTTTCTTTGTCACCTGCCCAGGAACAACAGATGGAAATTTGCATCTTTGCTATAAACTGTCCCAGATGTTCACTAATATGCACTTTCCCTATCATAAATAAATAAATAAATAAATAAATAAATACGCCTGGTAAAAGCGAACTATTATGATCTGACCATGCATCAAACTCAGAATGCACTTCCAGAACCACAACTGCACGGGAGTTCATGCAGAAAATGGCGTATTTATATGTAAAAAAGCAGATTCAACTACAGCTTAGTCATTTTTATATACATAATGCTATAACAATTGAAAGCTGAGGTGCCATTTTTTTTATTCCTGTAAATTTCATGCTTTCTTTCAAGAGTATGTGGTAAAACCTTGAACCTGGATAAGCAGTGCTCACTGACAAAATAGTGCTGAATAAACTTGAAAAGCTCGTAAGTGATCGCAAACAAATATCGGAAGAAAGAGCCACATGTGAGCACTGCGGGGTGAGAAACTGTTGGCTGTGCATTGGCGGACCACACCTGCTTCACAACTGTGTGATTCTAGTGAGTGCCAGAGGGTTTGGGAGAGCTTGGAAACGGTTTAGGTACAGTTTAATGTCTACTTCCTCCTTTCATGATTTTGAACTCAGATACCCCAGCTTTAAAGGTCCTATATTGCGGAAAAATGACTATAAATGAATTTTTAATCATCAAAAACGAACCTGGAGTTGTGTCTTGTTTCATTTACACATGTTTAACACAAAAACTCTGCATATTCAAACTGAAAAAACTCTTGTGGTTATACAGGAAGTGCTCCACTGTGTTTTTAAACTCTAGACTAGATAATAATTGGGTTAATTCAGCTCTGGAGTTGTCCGTCTCTGCTGAACTAAAGGTAAAACGAGCTGCTAACTTGAAAACTACAACTTCATGACATCACAAGGTGGAGCAGAGCATTTTGAGCTTTGAAGATGTGGACAGACTAATAATAAACATGTGTGAATGAAACAAAAAACTACTCTGGGTATGTTTTTGAGGAGGTAACAACATTATAACACGTTTTAAAGCTCACAAGAGTCAACTGAGTCTAATATCGAACATTTTTGAATAACAAACACAGGCCAAAATTGTTTAGATGAAATCAACTATTATTTGCTATTAGACTAAGCTCGGTATAAGCTCGGTGAAACTTTTTTTGCAAATTAAACATTGCTGATTGATGACTTATTTTTGTTTTTTTCATATGGTCAGATGTAATCCAGATTTGTGATGTTTAAAAACAGCTCTTTAAACCGGATGTTACTGCTGTTTCAAAGAAGTACCAAGATAAAAAGGTCTGGATCATGTCACAGAGAGAGAGCATCCTGACCAGACAGGGATGAGTCAGTCTGCACTGTCCTGCTCCATCTGGGGATTATTAGTTTGCAAAACCTTCTTGTTATTACGAACAACAGAAATGCCAGTGAGTGTAGGATAAGTCTCCAGGTTTGGTGTAGTGAGGCCATTTTGTTCTATGACTGAATGAGAACGTGCAGTTACGGTACGAAGTGTAGACGTAGTTTTCAAGTTTACTTTTTGTTTGTAATTCCACAACTGAAATCATTCAAATGTTTCTAGTGAAGGTGTATATCAGCCTAAATATGTAGGGTTTGTGTGTTATACTTGTCTGAATGAAACAAAACACAATTCGGGGGATGTTTTTGATGAGAAAACACCATTATAACAGATTACAAAATAGCATAATGTGGTTATTTAACTTTTTGACAACTCCACAAGAACAGATATTTGAGTTTCAACATTCTGTTCTCACTAAATATTTCTAAAAAGGTGTAAAATAAGCCAGAGTTATACTGATATGCCATATTTGATGAGCTATTGAGGAGGATTCTGTGTTTTGTCTGTCTGTTTTGTTTGTCCGCCCATTTAATTTACCACAAAATTATTTTTATCATGATTATTGCGTAAATATTTTTAATAAAATTCTGGCTTTTTTATGGTTTTGACTATAGTAAAAAACAAACAAACCAGTTATAAAGGTAGACTAACCCATCCTGAAATTATGCTGATATAACCCATTTAACTATAAAGGTGCACTATGTAACTTTTCTGGTGGAGGGTTGCTTGTCTCCATGGAGATGTTATTAAACGGTTGTATTTCCATGGAAAAAAGAAAGTAACTCAACCAGGCCAAGTTGCAATGCATATCTGCGGAGAGATGACACCGCTAACAGCTAAAATTTATGTTTTCGAGGTATTTTTGGCAGACCCCCTTCCTGAAATGTTCCACAGTGCACCTTTATTGCACCTAATGACTGAAACGTGAAAAGTCCGGTGGTCTTACTTGAGTTGACGGAGGGGCAGGATTCACACGGGTTCCCCCAGCCTCGGCCGTGAGAGCAGCAGCAGGACGCCTTGGACACGCCCACTCCGATCTCATTGGAGCAGGCGAAGTTATCGGAACCATCGCCACGGGAACGGATGTCCAGGAAGCAGCTGCCCGACCGAGTATCTGTGAGACACGTCAGCAAACATGGATGTAAACGCAGTATTTCGTATTTAAATCTGTTTTTTATATTAATTAGTGCTACTCGATCACAAACTACTTAAAATTTATCGATTTTGGACATTTGTGATTCAATGTTTTAAAACCTACAGTGAATTCATGCATTTAGAATAAAAGGTAATTGATTATTTTATTCATTACATAATTTTATCATAAATTAAATCAATATAAATCAATCTATATCACAATTTAACTCCAATAAGCCCTAATCTGAAGGTGATGTTATAGGAGGTGAATGCTGATACTCACCCACACAGCCGACACGGGTGGGGTTAAGCTCGAAGTCCGGGGGGCAGTTACAGTGGTAGTTTCCAGGGATGTTCACACAGACTCCATTTATACAGATGGTCGGGTCTGCACACTCATTTATATCTGTGGAAATAGAAAGAGTACAAACATAATGGCTTATTTTTGGAGCAGTTGTAGAGATGGATCTGTAAAATTCAAATAATTCAAGCCGTGCACTTACAAAAAAAACAAAAAAACAACCACAAGAAGCAAAATGTAAGCCTTTTTGTACATTTTTAAATTAGAATTATTGTTTCTAAATGCTTAATTTACACTAATGTCTGTGTGTGAGTATCCATGGATTTCAGAGCAATGCAAAAGTAGTATTCCTGTCATAGCAATTAACAATTCAGACAAATCTTCACAATGGTCAACAGTTTTCAAAATGGCACAAAGAGGAAGCTCATGCCCATATTTAGTAAGCTACAACTATATTAACAATCTCTGAGTTAAAAAAGATTAGATTTTATTGTATTATTTGTCCAGAACAAAGAGTGCTGCTATGTCAAGAACTGCATTTTCCAGATGGAAGTAATACAATATATTAAATAATATTTGACTAATTTCACAGATTGTTTTCTGTTCATCTTCTACAGTTTCAAAATAACTCTATAGGAGATGTATTGTTTTTTTGTTTTTATCTTTTATCCAAATTTATGGTTCACAAAACTTGAAATTTAAAGGCTCACTAAACACCCTGAAGCGTTACTCTGGAGTAAAATCTAAAAAGTCATCCAGAGTTGGCTGCCACAACAATCCAACACGGTGTGGACTGGTGAGCTCCAGACTTTGAAACAGACTGGACATTTGTGCTTGGATCACAGCATTTCCCTTTTCTCCAGACACGGCGGGACATTGCAGTGACCAGTGGTGCCAGGTCGGGGCGGGGCCAAGAGGGGCTCCTCATGTCCCGCCCTTAGACCGTGAGCTGATCGTGGAAAAGCTTTTGACCCAAAAGTCAGATTTTTTATAAATATGCACTAAAATGCCAAAATAAGGTCAGGGATAGATATAAACTTCTATTTTAGACCCAAATTACTCAGTTACTCAGTAGAAAAAAGTGATTTTGGAGTTAAGTAGCCCTCTAACATTTTAGTGTTAGCTCCACAAACTCTCCATATTAATTTGCTGCTTAAAGCGCTTTGAACCGTCAGCAGTCACATTATGATGATGTTACCTGTGCAGTTTCCTCCACTCCGGTCGAGCTCATATCCAACGTTACATTCACATCTGAACAGCCCCGGGATATTTCGGCATCGCCCGTTCACACAGATGTCAGCAAAGGTGCATTCATCAATATCTGAAAACGGAACAGAAAAATCTAAAATAAGAGCAGGAGAGACGGGGGTGGATGTGACAGGAGCAGATGTGACGGGGGAGAGGACGGGTCCGGCCCTGCAGGATTATTGGATCATGGGATCACAGTGGAAATTTGGCTTTGAGCTGCAGAGGTGTCGCTCACCTTTTATAAACTAAGACAAGTCTGGGGAAAAATACTGAAACAAAACAATGAGGGCAAATGAGGTTATTAAATAGAGCTGTAGCTACTGTAGGGAACTCACTTACTTTAAAATATTAATTTACTTACTTTAAAATATTAACATTAGTAAGAAACAATGGCACCAAATAATCACTTAAAAGGTCCATATTACACAGTTTTCTGATCTGTGTTATAAGGTTGTTTCCTCATCAAAAACATACCTGGAGTTGAGTTTTGGTTTTTTCACACATGTTTGACACACTTCCACCTTATGATGTCATATGGTAAAACAGGAAGTGCTCCACTGTGTTTTTAAACTCCACACTCCTTCACTAGAATCATTTGGATCATTTCAGCACTGGAATTGCCAATCTCTACTGAACTAAAAGTAAAAAGTAGATGTTAACATGAAAACTACTAAAAATAAATTACTCAAATATGTGTGAATGAAACAAAACACAGCTCCAGATATGTTTTGGATGAGGTAACAGCATTATAACATTCAGATTTGATGTTTTATAGTCCAAAAGACAACACCTAAAAAGAATACATGGGACAAATTCTGGCGTTTCCTCATTTTTGTGCTACGGATATGGATTTTCTGTGTAAAATGAATTAATATCTGCCTTTCTATCTAATTTCTATCTGTCTAATTTTCAGGGTCATATTATATTTTATTAAACAAAAGTCGTACCTTCACAAGCTTTCCCATCCTCAGTGGTGATGAAGCCCATGTCGCACTCACACCTGAACCCCCCGGGCATGTTCAGACAGTGCCCGTTCTCACACAGGTTTGCATTCTCCGCGCACTCGTCGCTGTCTGTTCAACACAAGCAACAAAACATAATAAATACACAAAAATAAAGGGATACAAAAGTGCAAAAGCGAGCGAGATCAGACCTGAGCAGAAGAAGCCGTCCCCGGAGAATCCCTCTTTACAGGCGCAGCGGTACGAGCCCAAAGTGTTGATACAGTCAGCGTTGCTGTTGCACATGTGGGTCCCGTTGGAGCACTCGTCCAGATCTAAAGGAGAAAACACACAAAGCATATTTAGAAACTGTACACACAATAAAAAAAAAGAGACAATATGGCTTTTTCTATGTCGATACTGTTAAATTCAAATCCAGAGCAGCCGGTTGGTTAAACTTGGGGATATTTTGGGGTTTGGGGTTATCTCCAAAAACATCTATTTACACATCTTATGGCTTTGCTCTTATTTGATTTTACTGGTTTATTGTTTTAGGACTAATATGATTTTAATCTGTGTTTAATGAGTGTTTATTTTATTATTATATTATTATTGCTGCTTTTAGTATGTATTTGTGCAGCACTTTGGAAACTGTTGGGAGACTGATTGGGTTGGATCTATATTTTGCACTGCTCTGCATAATAAAAGTATAATTAGAAGAAATATTTAGTAATATAAATCCAAATGATAAAGTGCAAATATTAGTTTGATAAATAATGCTCTAATATAGTATAGTATGAGATCATGGTAAAGAAAATAAAGATAATATGGGCTAGGTTTGTATAAAATGTAGTGGGATTTTACTCTTAATCCCCTTTAATAATTGTATATTTTTAACACTGGTGTAGAAATAAATATGTATTATGTAAATATTAAGTATTTTTAAAATTTTCTTTCACTAGCGGTTTTAAACTTAGACCTAGTTTTTAATTTTAGAAATTATTTGGACACAGTAGCTCACACATCACAATATATTATAAAAACAAAGCACAAAAATATAAATGGTAATAATAAATTCCAGGTAAGTAGCTAAAAAAGCCAAGAGGCATAATTACTTTCTTAATTCTTAATAAATATTTCTTAATTGTACTATTATAAGCTAATGCTCAAGTCTGAAATGTAGCGTCGAGTCTGTGCCAACTTCCCCTCAGCCTAATGCCAAATTCATGAACGTCTTGCCAAAGGACACAACATTTGAGCTACAGTGAAGAAGTCATTTCCTTTATAGATCAGCAAAGTTTTAGTTTCAGGAGTCTTTACCTGAGCACTTGAATCCGTTGCCCACCCATCCCGGGGCACACTGGCACTTGAAGCTGCCCGCTGTGTTGGTGCAGGTGGCGTGTCTGTCGCAGTTATGAGCTCCAATCTCACATTCATTTACATCTGTGAAAAAAACAGGATTAAAACTATTAGAGGAGCAGCAAAAGACAATGTGATAAATAATCTTCTGATTATTTGGGCTATTAGTAGATTTTTTTTGTTATTCTTCTATTGTCTGATATGGATGAACAACAAAAATGTACTTGCTTAATGGTTTATTTAAATGATATGACAGCATAAAAATGTAATTTCAAGGCAGTCAAAGTAAATTGTATAACTTTTGTTATTGTAAAATGCTGGCAAAAGATAAGTTAAGTAAAAATAAAAGGAAATACTGAAAAATAATGATTCCTTATATATTTTCAGTGTGTGTAATCCCACAGTTGTATAGGACAAAAGTGTTAAAACTCTTAAAATATCACAAAAGTCACTGTTTTATATTTAAAAAAAAGGAGTTAGAATGATTTTAAGAGATAGTTTAATAGTTACACAGTATTTTTCTGTTGCTCAAACACAGAAATATGAACATTCATTACATTTATTTTCCCATCCAACTCCTTCTATTGGTCAGACCCCATGATGTGATTGAGTGACAGGCAGATTAACCTATCACAGTGAAGCGTGAACTCTCAGAAGAAGAAAATGTAGCTTCAGTTACTCCTCAGATTCCCTTATAACGTTGTATGTATAATAAAATTGTGATTAAACCTTCAAAGAAAATCCACTTGTCATATTAAGCCCCCCCACTCTGTCCTCACATAAGGCTTTGTCAAGGGAGCCAAATAGGATCGTAATATTTTAGTCCTTGATCTGTCTACAGCGTTTCAAGAGTATTTCTGGGCATGTTCTTTACACCCACAGACTAGGCTCCTCTTTTGGCTTTTGTAAACTTCTGCTGCTCAAGTTTAGTCTCCCACCATCACTAATGTTGATGTTGGACATAAAATCTATCTCAAATTTAAAGTCTACAAAGTCTACAAATAAGCATCTCTAAATGGCAAACCCATTAGGAGGATTCTCTGGCATTGGGTAAAATGGAGCGTCTGGAAACAGGAATCCGCAGCAGGGGGGTCGAGTATCTGAGTCTGTAATGACTTAGTGAAATCTCCAATAATTTAAAATCAAATGTAGTTTTGTGCAGGCCAGAATCAACAGCAATCATCACGCACAAACTTATCGCTTTAAAGGCGGTAGAGGGTCCGCCACCTGCTTTTCTCCATGCAAATGTAACTCGAATGTTACACAGTATGGAAATAAATTTGGTTATCACAATGGAGACAAGTTACTAGTCGGATCTATGGAGAAAAAGGCCTGCACATAGTAAGAATAATTTACTGTTTTGTCCCTTAATACTTTCCTATTCCGAATATGGAACTTTTCGCTGTCCTTAGACCCTCTTTCTTGGCAAAGGAAAACGTCAAAAATCCAGTGGGAGGAAACATCAGCTATTAAAATGAAGGACTACGACAAAAGTAACCTTGTGTGACATTAAATGGCATTTTCTGGGAAGCATTTGGTATTTTAGTTTAGTCCGAATTACATCGAATAACATCGTAAAGGTTTTTAAAGGTTTAGCCATTTTTTTATAGTTTCCTTATTTGACCTCTGCATTTGACTCAACCTTCAAGCTGCCAGACATGTTTTTTGTTACGCCATTTGTAATTTTCAGTTGCAACACGATTTGTATTTATTTATTTTTTGCTGTCGTTGTAGCACTGCGCAGCTTCTCAAGAGATATGACTCACCATTTTTGTCCAATCCATATTTAAAGCTTCCATCTGTAATTAGACCGACAGACCGGCCCCTGTTGTTTTCTCACATGTCACCATTAGATTTAGATTTAACATAGGAAAACCAAGGAGCCCAGGCGAGTCATAGAACTATAATAAAATCTATAGATAGATACTTACTCTATAGATAGATATTTACTTTCGCATTTACTTTGGCCCAACATGTGACGAGAGTTGGTAGAGCAGAGGTAGCGTGGGCTCAGAGGGGGGCTAGGCTAACACTTACAAACTGACTTTTAGGTGCTATAATGATTAAAAAAATTTAAGGTTTGAGGATGAGAACTTCGCAAGTCAATTCCTTAAAATGGGCGAGTTGAAGGAGAGGGAGCAACTCAAGAATATAAAGAAAAATCCTGCACACCGTCTTTCAAAATGTGAAAATTTGTTAGGACATGCTACGTTTTACAGCCTTCATTTTACAAATAGATTAGAATAGATGTGCCGAAACGTTGCATGTCCTAATAAATTTTCAGATTTTGCAAGTAAGACGGTGTGCAGGATTTTCTCTAAAGTTCATATTGTAGAAATACAGAAGGATCCCTACAAAATCCGACCTTTATGAAAGCTGTCGATGCCCTGTTAGCCGAACACGGGCAGTTTAATTTCAAAATGAAATAAATGCATTGCGCTTTTATGAGAGATTTCTTTCTGGGCTGCAGTACCTGGAGCGGCCACTGATCGAGGGGGGCATGTCTTATTCAGTTTTTATTATAGATCCATAGTCTGAACAAAGGCCAGGTTTCACTTCTGCCATCTACTGGTGAGAAAAAATGAACAAACTTGCAGATGGCAGCTTTAAACCACAGGAGCCACGTTCCATATTAGGAAAAGGAATTTATTTATGGACAAAATACTGAAATAAAAACACCATGATCATGTAGAGTGGGTTAATTCAAACTTTTGCCAAAATGATGAGGCTCACAGCAGTTGTTACAGAGAGAAGGACGAGGATGTGAACTGAACTGGAGCCAGAATCGATGGAGCCAGAAGCGCTCCCCATGCTCGCTTCCTATTTGGAACGCACTGGCGAGCTGTGTCCATCCTCACAAGATTTCCATATGTGTGTACAGTCTTGTTTGCAGTTTTATCTCTAGAGATTTCGTGGAATGAGCTCCTGCCCCGTTTCTACTCATCTGAGAAGTATTTTGGCTTTTCATTCCTCGTGTGATGGTGTCTGTGTGACTTGAGGTGCTGAAATGAGAGAACATCTTTTTCCACTGTGGTAGTCCAACTGTTGATGTGTTTATCCAGTAATTGTGATTTATTGCAGTAGATACGCCCTCCCCCTGCCCTCCCCCTTGTCCTTCCCCTGCCCTCCCCCTGCCGTCTGCGAGAAGGTGGTGATTTAAACTGAATTACAGATAAGACGTTGGTTTACAGCTTTCCTTTCGAGACATTTGATCAGGAGGTTAATATGAGACTGTGAGCAAATGAACGTACGTGGATTACAGGCAGACTCTGAGCTCATTTCTCAAGCCCTCTGATTAGGAGACAAACATAAAAAGTCAAGGGGAAATGCAAATAAACTGGTGGCATGCAAGGAGCGTGCCCCTGGTTACAGCTGGTGTCAAGAGACGGAGATGAACGAGGATTTACACCGCCCTGTGCCCCGATAGTGCTCTGATTACACTGGCGGGGGTGTAGGTAACTCTGTCTTGTCTTTTTTAGATATTTTCTCATCCAAGACCTAATTCACTCCAGAAATTGGAGTCACAAAACAATTTCAGGGAATGTTCTTAAACAAAGCTGCAGCGGTAAATGAAGATTCCTATTACTGGGTCGCCAAGGTCATTTATATGTTCCTCTATGTTCCTAATTTTTTTGTTAATATATTGAAGAAGGAACAGACGATTAATGATAATAACAAAACTAATTTAAGCTACTGACACAATAACCAGTTGTGAAAGTATTCTAAATGTATAATATAAAAACACAAACTGCACGAATAAACAGCTGAACGAAACACTTAGTAGTAAGTTTGTGTTTATAATGAGTCATGGACATTTACTAAACCCTCGACAGCACAAATCTCAAACAAGCAAAATGTTCAGCTGATACTAAGAAAAAGCACAATAAATGCTGGCTCTCAAAAATGATTGTTCTAGCTGTAATATATTGAATGATTATCGTATTTTTCGGACTATAAGGTGGATCTAAAATCATTACATTTTCTCAAAAATCAACAGTGGCCTTATAATCCAGTGGCCTTATGTGTGACCTTTGGTTGTGTTTAACCTCCAACCGATTTGATGTTGTCCACATTAGTCTAATAAGGTATTAGTGGGCGAGTCAGGAGGAGTAATATGTTGGCCACATATAGGGCGACTGTGCAACATACCGGTAGTTCTGCCGTGTGGTGTTCAAGGACCCAAAATGCACCTGTTAAGAGACATGCACCATGCAGATTTCAGGTTTTGTATTTTAGTGTTAAAACTGAACAATGTTGAGAGGATCCGGGCATGTTTGATGCCCAAATCACCAACTGTTAAACTTGTATTTTTGTGTTCGCTACAACTGAGAGTTATTGTAAATGACCTGAATAAAGTTTGATTTATCCGACACACGTTTTGTTTCTCTTATTGTGCCTTATAATCCGATGCTCCTTATGTGTGGACAATGACACAACTGACATATTATTTGATACTGTGCCTTATAATCCGGTGCACTTTATAGCCTGAAAAATACGGTAATCGGAGTAGTAATTATGGTGACAGGCCCTAAAAATTATATATGAAATGTACTTTTTTACTTTTTGTGTTCGGGAAATGCAACTGAAAAATTTTGAAAATCACAGCTCTCGTGCAGTTAATAGGAATTTTTGGATGGTTCGGGTTATGAGATGGGGAAATTTGTCCTCTGCATTTGATCAGTCACAGGAGGAACCACAGTACAGTGTCAAAAAGAACCCATCTCCAGATTTTGAGCAGAAAAAGACGCGTTTAATGCACATTTTATCCATACTTTTTTCACTGGCTTTTAACAGATTTTTTAATAGTAGTATTGCGACTTTTTGACAGTTTTTCTATGTTTGGCGCAGCAATTTGGCCTGCTGTAAAGTTTTTAAAGTGCTTTCGGAATAAAGTTGGTATGATACTATGATAGCCGGAAGAAACTCATTCTGAGAAATGAAAAATATGCAAAATCTATACATAATAGTCTCCGCTCAGGACATGTTTGAGCCAATACTAAGCTGTTCCATACTTTTTTTTCCGTCTTTTGCGATCCATAGGGGCCAGTTGAGAACGCTTTGGGGTCTACATATGTGAAACATGTAAGCCTTTATGCTTTACTTTGCAATTCCACATCTGATTTGACATGGTTTTGGATTGCATCGATATAAAAAATCACTTTACATTTTCCGAACAGCTGGAGTAAATCTGTCTTTAACACACATGGGGAAGTAGCAAATGTGCATACCAACACAATCTCATAAACCCATTTCCTGGTGACAAATAATATCTACATTTTTCATGTGAACGCTCTGACGGCCTTTCCAAAGAGGGACATGTTTTGTTCTCTCTGGATCGTAAGTGGACATCCTGCCTGTCTGACAAGAATTAGCGTCCTGACTCTCCGGTATTTGGAGTTCAAATACCAAGGCTGTGAATCAGATCTTGCGCAGACTCAGGCTCTTCAAAAACAAGAAATAAACTGTATGTCAGGTTTAATGGGACGCTGGTGGAGGAAATTAACATTAAAAGGCAGACAAGATCCCAGATGAACTTCCCAAATTACCTCCAGTGTCCGAACAGACTAACTGAGAAAATATTTGATGGAATGTGTGGAGGTAACTACAAATCTACCACTAATGCTGCTGCTATGAACAATTGAAGGGCCCATATTACGCTATTTTCTGATCTGTTGTAATGTTTCCTTATCAAAAACATACCTGGAGTTGTGTTTTTGTCTCATTCACATAAAAATTGCATGTTTAGGCTGAGTTCTTCTTTAAACTTAAAACAGTTTGGTAATACAAGGGGCGCTCCATTGTGTTTTTAAACTCTGTACACCTTCACTAGAATCATTTGGATGGTTTTAACCCTGGAATTTCTACATAACTAAAGGTAAAAGGTATATCTGTTAACTAGAAAAAGCATTACAGGACATCACATTTTGAGCTTTGGAGATGTAGACGGATGAAAAAGGCGGTGAGGAGGTTTTTGATAAGGCTCATCGTCTCCAATTGACTTTACATTGTTAAACTGTCACCTCTGTCTGTAGCTGCTGCAGTGAGCCTCGTCATTTTGATCTTAAAATGTCAAATTAATGATAAACTGCTTCTTCCCACAAGCCATTAGGACGTTGAACAGTTGATTCGAAACCTTTCATTATACTACCGCACCTTCTGGACATCGTGTACATTATTTGTATATAGTGTTTTTAGACTCATTTTAAGCATTTATCTCACTTAGTCACTTTAACTGGCACTTTATACACAGGCTGTTATTATGGTCACTTTAAACAACAACTGCAATAAGTTTTCTGACCGGATTGTCTCAGGGATGTGTGAAAGGATGTGTTGGGGCAGGAGGGAGGCGGAGGGGTTGTGAGTGTCTTTTTTAAATTATATTGTTTTTATTTATACCTAGAGAAACGTAATTTCATCTTGCCTGCAATACAGTTGTAAGTCCAGCATTATGACATTAAAGATTGATTTGATTTGATTTAACCCACATTACATGATCCTGGTGTTCTCATTCCACTATTTTGTCGACTATAAAACTTGACTCCAAATTTGCTGCTATAAATGCTGCATCGTGAGCTTAATTTTTGACTGGAGCTGAACGCTGTAACGTCACACTCACTGTCCTTTTCTGTGTTTATACAGTCTATGCTACAAATATACTGAATACCACAAATGCAAATACTCCCATTGCAACAACTAATGAGTACTGTAGGCGCACATTTTGCACTCAAAACTGTAAAAGTTCAATATTTTCAAGAACAGCGTATCTCAAAATACTATCTGGAACGTTTTATTGTTATTTTTTTATTATTATTTCCTGACCAGACACCAAATAATGATGTGTTTTGGCCAAACAGGTAGTGACGTGTTGGGTCCTGGTCCAGCCATCGCGTCATGTTTATCTGATCTCAGTGAACTCAAGACTCCAAACAGACTCCAGCACAGCGATGCATTAGTTTGACAGAGAATACAGTGACATCATGGCCTCCGGTGCTGCTGCTGCTGTTTTCGACAATTATGTTAAAGTGTGTTTCTCTTCAGCAAAAAGGAAATTGTGACTAGCTCTGCACGAACTTCTGAGGAATCAAAGTTTGTTGCAACTTTAGAAGCTTTATATTTTTCATCGTTTCTAACCACTTTCTGCTGTTTCAGTTTGCAAATTAGTTTGTTTTAAAGGTCCCATATTACACTATTTTCTGATCAATGGAAAAGAAAATGGAAAATGTTGAGAGACTAATAATAAAGGACATGTGTGAATGAAACAAAACACGACTCCAGGTATGTTTTTGATTAGGTAACAATGTTCTAACAGCTCACAAGAGTCAATTTTGTGTAATATAAGACCTTTAAAACTATATGCTTCTTCTGAGACTTCACACTTCACTGTGATTTGTCAGTCAATTGGCACAATAGAGGCTGGCAAATAGGAGGAATAGCAACATTTATCCATTTTTGAGCAACTTTCTTACATAAACAGAGGAAAAACTGAGCAAACTGAGCAGATTCTTAATTATGAGACATGGATTTTCTTGTTTGATTGGTGATCTTGGGCTCAAATCTCTGTCTTTTTATTTTCCAAGAGCTTAATTTAATAATGTTTTCCAAGTATCAGCATCATTTGGATAATATACTTGTATAAAGAGGTGAGGAAAGCACACAAACACACACACAAACAGACATAAAACAGCTAAAACAACTACAAGGTCATCTAATCATAGTAACTTGAGAAGAAAGATTAAGATAGTTGAAATAATTGACTAATAACAAGAGTGGAAGGAGAGGGAAAATGAATAGACACACACATACAAAAAAAGGATCCCATGTTCTCTTTAAAGTTTTCACTGAGCCCACAAAAGTACATCTTGCTGACAAACTGTGCAATGTCTCTTATCCAGACTTCCATTTAAGAAAACAAGACGTCAAGCAGTAAGAGTAGGTTCAAATCTCACCTGTGCACCCAGTGGAGCCTTTGCGGACGGAGTAGCCCATTTCACAGTGGCAGATGAAGGAGCCTTTGGTGTTCTCACAGTTTCCGCTCAGACAGATGTTCGGATTCAGCTCGCACTCATTCACATCTGGACACATCAACATAACAAGAGAATAATATATGAATGCAGTGCACACAATGTACAGCTGTGGTATGGAGTGATGTTCCCTCATGTAACCTCATACTTGCTTTTTGGACAATTTAATTTTGTTTTTCATATTTTTTATATAGCCTAATTCTTCAGATTCCCAAGTAGGATCCACGGCCAAATAGAGGTCACACGAAAACATCTTTTACTGTTGATACTTTGCAGCCGATGTCGTCAACATTCCCTCCGGGCGTGAAGCTAATTGAAAGCACTGCTCTGTGAGAAGCTCTGTTACTCAAGTCTGAGCTTTATTTTAACACAATCTGACCAAAAGATCTGACTTGAGGCTGCCACCCACTACAGGATTGTTTGTCTCATTGTCTTAAACAATGAGAATTAAAATCTCCAATGGCAAAGACTGAAGCTGGACATGTTTGCGTAAAATAGGTTAAAGTTGAGAGCACGATCACGACAGCTGTTTCCTCTCTACAGTAAAACCAGTTTCAGATTTCAGATACATGATTTTTAAAGCATAAAAGATTGAAAAGTGCACAGAAAGTTGGTTCATTATGACTAATCTGTAGCTTCACCTCGATCCGTGCGCTCTGTGTGGACTTTTTACGCCTTTTTACTTTCAAAAAACGCCTCAAACTGGATTAATACTGGATTAATGTGGACTGGATGTCATTAGCGGAGGACAATTTCTATGGATAATGTGGATGAGACGCTGCACTTTAAATTTACCACTTTACAAGACGTCAGTAATTAACTATTCTCATTATTTTTGCTATTTCCTGAGTTTGGATGTCACCCCTTCTGCCCCTGATGCTCTGTTTTC
The DNA here is from genome assembly GCA_000787155.1 of Scartelaos histophorus. Classification (NCBI taxonomy): domain Eukaryota; kingdom Metazoa; phylum Chordata; class Actinopteri; order Gobiiformes; family Gobiidae; genus Scartelaos; species Scartelaos histophorus. The sequence continues at coordinate 6,007 of KN508336.1, read as the reverse complement.
TTTCTTTTTTTGGCTTTTACTGTAGCGTTGCTGATGTTTGGTGAATCAGGCAGTGACATAAAACATACACGAGGAGCGCAGCAGCTTCATAATCGCACACAAAGACACAAAGTCGGGTCACACTTTCCCAACTCAAAGCAAATCGCAGCCAAAATCCTGTAGTGTGTGGCAGCCTTTAGTTGGAGCTACAACAGGTGAGATTATTAAGTTTCTCACACATTTAATTAGAGTCACAATATAGTTTTGCAGTTAGATTTCTCAGATTTTTGCTGAAAATCCAACTCCTCAACAATATCATGTACATTCATATTGAGGCTCCTGAATATTCTTTCTTGAGTTTTCAGACAATTTTTCTTGCCTCTGTTTTGTCTATGTTTGCTAATGTGTGAATTGGGTCCATGGTAACTGCTAAACTTTCCACCATTAGACAAACATTTAGAAAACCTCCAGCGTTATGTCACAGCAATGTATCAGTAATCAGTAGTGGCATTACTTGTTCGTTATCAAAATATCTAACACTGTAAGAGCTGAAATTGGTTTAATTAGAAAAGAAAAGTAACCAGAGCTGAACAAATAATTTCCCAATATAATATACTTTGCGTAGACCAAACCTTTCCTTGTTTCTTGAGTATTTGGCTCCTTAAACACGTGAAATAATACATGCTTTGTGTTTTTATTGGGAAAAATCCATCATAGCAATTAGCTCTGATTTTACAAACAGTCAAATTTGGCTAATAGAATCCACATAAAAACGACCACGGAATAACAGATCCGCTAAAGGCATAAACAGCAGATGTGAGATATTTTATTTGGAAGAACAGTTTTCAGATCTCTTGTTTATTCCACTGATTAGAGCTGGTTAAGTTCGGCCTTAGTGCTGGTTTAAAACTTATTAAGTCCTGGAATGGCCTATTTATAGTCCTGTTTCTACGCCTGCCCTGCCCGGTTACTGAAAAGAGTCTCTTCTGCACAATCAGATCGAAAATACAACATTAAGTCATCCAGGTTACAATCTAATCTCATCGCAATTATCGAGGCTGCAGTTATTTAGCGATAGAATGTCGTTTGTAAACTGTAACTAGTCTGTAAAAGGAAAAAACATCCTCTCTTTTTACTGAAATATACCTTAAACCTTTACAATATGTTTCAATCAGAGTACTATGTTCTGAATACTTATTCTGAATACTTACTTACTTAAATATTTTACATCATGTTGCATAAAAACTGCTTCATGAATGAATCGTCACTAATTAGAGATGCAAAAATCATAGTGTTTTCTGTTTTTCTCACTGATTATGTGCAGTTTTAAGCCTAAATTAGATCAAATACCATTATCTACTCCTTTACAACTCAACCTGAAAGTATTCTAAGTATTCAGAATAGAATAAAAGTTTGATACGCGTGCAAAATGTGGAAAAAAAAAGACAATTAGCTTATAAACATTGTGTCTACAGAAATAACGCCTTGAGAACCCTTTCAAAGCTTGTACTTCACTGTTGATCTGTTTTTGTTTGGGAGCAACTTGTAAATGTCGCAGATTCCTTTCGGTCTCTCTCAGCGCCTCATATGCTGTAAATCAACAACTTGTCAGATTTATTTCTCTCATGAGCACAAAGATCTGACTCACCTCTTTCACTGAGTCATTTCTTGGATAACCTTTACTCACCACCATTATGTTGTTTGGTTTACCAGTGCTCTGGGCTGCTGGTTATAATAAACCATTGTAGTACATGGAGTGTTCTATTGTGAAATTATCTTTGGAAAACCCAGTATGTCTAAAGCTCTACTAACCAGGGCTCCGCAAATGTGATTATTACCCACCCAATAAACCCCTTTTCCAGTGTAAATGAGCTACACAGAGTTAAATGTGACGTTACTTCCAGGTCCCAGGTCAAGGCATTAAAAAGACAAAAAAAAAAAAAAAAAAAAAAAAAGCTAGAAATCGGCTGTGAAGCTGCAGTTGGAGTTCTATATGTATGTCTATGGCTGCATGTTCAGCAGTTACCATGGTGACACAGTGTACACATTAGCAAACACTGCTAAACAATATCGATCTTTACTGTGTCCTTACTAGATATTATATACCTAATGTACTTATTAATCTATATATTTAATTCCTATGGCAATAATAGGTTTTTGATCATTTATACCACTTATAAAATATTATAAAATTCAATATATTATGATGTCCTTGGGTTTCAAACTGATGAAAAACTATAACTGTTGGGTGCTCTCCACTGATTTGATTTTTATTTTTTACTTTTTACTTTGCATCTTTTAATATATAGTATTTTTGTGTATTTTAATTCATATTTCTTTACTATTCTCTATTTTCGTAGTTTTATATTACAGATCACCTCCTAAATAGTTCATCATTTATTTGCTAACAGTGACAAGTCGATGTAAGTTTGATGAATGGTTTTATGCTTTTCTTTTATACAGAAAATATAGTAAAAATTAAAAATAATAGTTGACTAAATTGAGTGAGTTTTACCCAGGCAGCTCTTCATGTCCTCAGAGGCCATGAAGCCATCGTAGCACAGACACTGGAAGGTCCCTGGAGTGTTGGAGCACTGGCCTCCGTCACAGATGTCCGGGCTGTCCTCACACTCATCGATGTCTGCACAGGGACAGCACAGGTAACGTTAGAAAGGTCATAACACAAGAAAGTTAAAAGAACAACTTATGCACTGAAGTGTCAAACTTATATAAATGCACTGACATCAAATATGGTTAAAGGAAAAGTCATCTTACAGTAACCTTTCTCTATCACTTGTAGGTTTGTGTGAAAATCCATTAAATCCATGTAAAATGGACTATAATCTATTTTTATTTTGCAATCAAATAAAATGTCATATTGTAAAAGCAGCTTTAAGGGTCAAAATGAGACCACCATATGCTGTCTGCGTCTAATTAAAGAGATGTTTTTAGCAGTGCAAAGACATAAAATTGTGGTGAATAATTAAAATGTTAGGAATGCATTAGGAAAAAGAAGAATACGTTTGGTCTGCTGCAAACAGTTTAAAATAAACTATAATAAACAATAAAAATGAAGTACTGCACCTGGATCAGGCCAATTTATAAACATACAAACTCCGAGCATGTTCCTTTAGAGGTGCACAACGTAAGTTTGTAGTAGGATCCGCTTGCTGCTTCTCTGATCACATTATGCTGCTTAAAATGTTCCACAGTATGGCATTAAGCTATTAAACTATTAAACTATTTAGCATTTTTTCATCTCTGGGTTTATATCTGCTCAAAAAAATAAATAAAATAAAATAAAATAAAATAAAAAAACATGCATTCTTACTGTGGAGAGGGGGGTCACCTCACCACAGATCTAACCAGTTACTTGGCTTGCCACCTTCTTCTCTCCATGGAGATAGATTTAATACCCTACTGTGGAACATTCTAGTCAAAACAACAGCATTTCCAAACAGAAAAGCACAAATGGCGCACCTACCACTGGAATATGTACAAAGTGCTAATACTAAAAGCCAGTTTGCTTTACTGCACTTTTATCTCAAGTAAAACCTGACTGATATTTCAACAATTCTCCATTTTGCGTTTTATAAAATTGTTTGTTTACTGTTTGTATTGTCTGAAAACATCTTGTCCAATAAACCACTGTGGCAAATCCATTATCCCATTATAAAACAATGTCTTTAAATCTCTCTGTGACTCAAGACGCAGATGCCTTGGACGTGCTGTAAACTCAACACATCACCAAAGCACAAAAGCAAATGTCAAAGTGAACTCATGTAGTGTGTGAATCTACAATCACTTCAGCGCTGAGTCTGTTCATGTGTCTCCACTAATTACAGGAACGAAAACCACATGAAACCTGCTCAAAACATCTCTAAACACAAGCTGTCCAAGTTTTCAACACTGCTTCGTCTCATCTGGGAGAGCGATCCATCTCGAGCAGTGATCTACAGCCTCGAAACGTCTCCAAATGTAATGTAATGTAAACCCAAACTGACTGCATTGTCCTGGAGCTTTGAACGCAGCTCATGTGACCAGCGCTCTGTCAACAAGAAATCTTCACTCGATAATTTTTGGTTGTTCCACATTACAGGGCTGTCCAAGCTACACTTTATTACAGTGTAGAGCTGCAGTGAGGAAAGCGACGTAACTTTTCTGCTCGTCTCCGTGAAGATGTTATTATTTTGCATTTCATTACACGTGTTTCTATTGCTCAAAAATACAATAGTTCCTTCTGTGAACGGGGGCGACTCTCCACAGATCTGAACTGCTCGTCTCCCTCATGATAGATCGATTTAATCTACATTTGCCCCATTTACATGCTTTAAATCTGATTTAAAAATAATTACATTCGGAATAAAAATGAATTCTGCTTTAAAAAGACCATGTCATCACTTAATGATTATTCAGAATTAAACTTTATTCTGATTTAAGTGGGTTGTTTATTCCAATTTTAATTTATCCCACGTTTATTACGCTTAAAAAATAATTCTGTAATAATGTAATAAAGCCAATTTAATGTGTTTTCCATGTAAATCTTAATTCAGAATTATTATTTCCATGTAAACTCGAACTAGAATTATTTAAATCCGATCAATTTCATTCGTAATAATTTAATTCGAAATTAAAAACACCATGTGAACGTTGTCACAGGTGGAGCTTTCTAAATGATAATGTTTCCGTGGAGACCCTCAACTAGAAATGTTATGCAGTTTAAAATAGCTTTAAATAGCTTGCATATGCTAACACATTATTTTAAACCACAGTAGCTTCTGTTTGTACTGTTTTATTACTAAGAACATATGTTAAAAAGTCCATTATGTACTATTCAACTTTAAACTACTTTAAGTTACATTTACTAATTCAAGTTTTCTACATTTAAATAATATTCCAGCTGCTGATTCACGAAAAAATGCAAAAAAAACTGCTGAATGGTATTTTATTATGCATTTGTCAAACAATTTAGAACAAGATAGTTTGAGGTAGTTTTGACTGAGCTAAAATTGTAACCACATAACATCAAATTTGGTTATCGCCATATTGAGGGAAATTACACGTAGTTTTGATTGGTTTGGCTTAAAAACGCAGGTATTTTTTGCATTCAGAGACATCCTTAAAATGGAAAAACTAAATAATAAAGGAATTATAATATGATTTTGTGTGCTTAGTTCTGAAAAGCCGCTAGTGACAACAACCGTAACCATTCCAATGCATATATTTGATAAGAAAAATAGATATCTTGTTCTTAATACTGTATTTATTTTCTTATTATGCTATATGCTAAAAATGCTATGCTAGTTCAATGCTATGCTAACAATGCTATGTCAATGGAGTTTTAGCCAGTCACAGAAGCCAATTTACATCTTTCAAGAATAAAACAGTATAGTTTTATTATTGGAGCCGTACAAGATGGATTCTCATGTGTTAAAAAACCTGAAACTTCACGACGATCTAGTAATTTACATGAGAAATCTTTACTGACCAGTGCAGCTGCGTAGGTCGGGCATCAGGGCGTATCCACTGTTACAGCTGCATTCATAGCTCCCCTCTGAGTTTGTGCAGAACGCCTCGCAGCCGCCATTTTCAATCGTGCACTCGTCAATATCTGCGAAGAAGAAAGATTAAAATATCAGTCAGAATTTATGCATATGGAGTAAAAATATATAGATTGGCTGTAAACTTACCCACACACTCGAGCCTGTTTTCCGTGGACTTGTACCCGGTGTCGCAGGTGCACTGGTATCGGCCGATCATGTTCACGCACTGTCCGTGTTTACAGAGTCTGTCGCTCAACTCGCACTCGTTTATATCTGAGAAAAAACAAAAGACATTTAAGAGTTTTATTTTGACTTTAAATAAAATACAAACTACCCCAAATGTTTCACTTGCAATGGGGAGAAACCAGTCTAATAATCAAATAGTCTATTCATTAATAATCCAATATTTATTTCTATTTATTTTTGTTATGTCTTTATTAATGTGCTCAAATTATATATATAAAAAAATAATAAAATAAATAAAA
>KN508335.1:11253-28329 GCA_000787155.1 Scartelaos histophorus | reverse complement strand
TTGCATTTTTCTATCCACAATCCAATTGTATATCTGAGAAGTCATAAAATAACATAGTTAGAGTTTAACAGTAATGTAACAATAGCATGTAGACTGTATAGTTAACTTTATTGTATAATTTTGTGGCATTTACTTTCACTATAGGGAAATAGTAAGCGGAAGGCAATTACTACAAAGATGGACGCTCTGATTGGCTTTTGAATAAAGGCTGATTGTGAAAGTTAGAACAAAATCTAATATAGCAAGACAGGTGTAGTTGCTTTTAATAGGAAAAAAATCCAACACCATATAGAAAAGGCAGTAATAAGAAGATTAAAAGTGATACACAGTGATACACCGACTGTTTGGTCCCTCTGTGGTCAACATACTCCAGTTCTGTTTCCTTCCACCCTGGTAATTGCTTTGTCTTAATTTCTCCTCTGCTCTAACCAGAGCACACAGCAGTCGCTCCATTCCCAGTCTGTCTGTCACAGAGGAGCACTGCTGAAGCTGGGAGGTAGAGCTGGGCTCCAGAAGCACATGACTTACAATCTGCTTTGTAACTGTGCTGCAGCGTGTTTTTACTGATGTTACAAAATAATGTTTTTTCTTTCCAGTTGGTAGTCTTGACCATGAGCTCGTGGGTCATGGGTCCCCAGACACTGCACGGCTCCTGACATGTTGCCCCAAAAGCACTGAAGGATGGGTTAAACGCACATGACTAATTTTCCTATGGCAGCAATACTTATAACCTACAGGCCTTACAAACTAAACATCAAAATTACAGAAAAAATAGATTGTATTTTTTGTACTCTGTGATGTTAAAGTAGATATGGACTTGCACAGTGAAACAGATACCCATACATTTAGTTGTTTTTTTTAATCTTATATTAGTGTCTCAAAATTGTACTAACCATTAAATGAACTCATGATTTGATTGTCCTTGGCTCAAACATGTGAGCATTTCCTTATATCCAATATTAGTGCATTAAAATAAATGTAACTTTGAATGTATATGGTGCACAGTGTTGGCAATTTGCTCCTCTTGTCTTCTAAATGAAATTAAATTATAGATCAAGAACCCCAAGACAAAATAGTCCATACGAGACAAAGGCCTGCTCCTCTGTCTCCTACTCCCATCTCCATCGGCACAGCCCCATTCATTCCGCCACTTAGACAAGAATCTAATTAGACCAGAATATCAACATTAAAACACATATCTGCCCCCCCCCCTCGTCTCTCTCCTCTTCCCTCTTTGTTTCACTGCTCTCTTCCCTACAGCTGGTGAGTTCTGGGACTGCCCCTCCCCCAGCGTTTGAACGAGCCAATGGGAGAGCACGTCAGGGAGATGGGCCCCCTCCTCATCACAACACTCACCATCCCTCCCTTTTCCCTTTACACCAGCAGCCCATCCATTCCCAGCCCCATCCCCCAGAGGCACCCCTTTCTCCCTCTCTTGCGCACCCCACCCCCTAACCCACTTACTCCTCCTGTCTCCACACCCCTCCCACTCCCTCTCTCTCTCTTTCTCTCTCACCCGAGCTGCTGATACTTCCCCATGGCAGCCAGACGCACAATTGCTCTTCATAGTTTTCAATGCTTTTCCACGCTTTATTTTGCTTTTTTTTTTTTAATCAAACCCACCCCTTTTTTACAAATACGTTGTTCCAAATAGATGCATTTTATATGACTAAACATATGAATCACTCCAGAGTCACTCCACTCACTGTGACTCTGGTCATGACTCACAACATATGTCCAGTTTCACAATGAACGTAAAAGAAAATGTATTTATTCCTCTTTTTAACAATTTGTCCAAATCTCGTCACACTATAAGGCTGAAAATGATATCATCCACAGTGTTGTTCATCTCTGAAATCTACCTAACTATCATCTTCCCCACCAAAACCAAACCCTCTTGTGTAAAATCATACGAGTGGTTTCTGTCATAACCCAATCCATTTTTTTTTTAAGGACTGGCACAAAAAAGTATTCTATTTTCGGACCCTGTGTGGCTGAATTCTTACATATAATTCTACTTTTTCTAAACTGTTATTCCACTGCACACAACTATTGAGTACACCAAAATAACATCAATGCTATGTTTTTTCACCCATAAAGGTCACAGACAGAAAGTAGAGCACAGATTGTATCCAGCTTTTAGAGTTGGCATCATTTATAAATCATTGTACATTGATTAGCCCAGATCTCTAGTCCAATCAGCCATCCTGTATATTACACCTATTTGCCATTTTCCTTTTCCCCCCATCTCCTTCCCCCAATCCTGCTTCCCTCTCTTTCCACTCTCCTCTGTGGCCTTATCTTATGAATATCGGTAGCACACTGGGTGAAAAATTGATCCTCCCTGGCTGTCTGTGGACGCTGCCACAGTGTATTAGCCCATGTGGTAGTTGTGTGTGTGTGTGTGTGTGTGTGTGTGTGAGGAGAGAGGGAGTGAGCGAGAGAGAGAAAGAGAGAGAGAAGAGGGGAGGGGGTGAGGTAGGCCCTATTTGCATATCATCAAAGTAGGGGATGGGAGTGTAATGAGGAGAGAATATGTGAGTGAGTATGTGTGTGTGTGTGTGTGTGTGTGTGTGTGTGTGTGTGAGTGTGTGTGTGTGTGTATTAGGAGTGGTGTTGATTTGGGGTTGGGTGTGTGTGAAACAGGAGAACCTATAGGCAACAGAAGGTGAGATGGACTAGGCTATAGGTGGGGAGAGGGCACAGACAGACGTTATCTATAGCCATGCATTACACATCAAGTATGTCTCACCTATCGGTCCCTATTCTGAACTTAGAATTATGTAAGCTGCAAATGGAGAAATGAACAGAATTAGAAAGAACCATCTGGAAATGTCTCAGTTTGGAAGAATTATAAATTTAAAATGTAGTGTATAAAAGGGAGATAGATACACTGTCATTTTTTTTCTTATTGGTTTTTTCTTATAATCAGCCTCACAAAGGCTACTTGACCTATTTGTAGCTTCTGCAAAATGGTTATGTTACTTTTGCAAAGCCATCTAATAGCAGCTAAGTTTATTTTAAAACCTAGCTCCAAAGGAAACAGCTGCAATGGGTAGGCTTGGTATTTGTAAATAAATAATTTAAAGATCCCCTTAGCCTGCCTCTCTCCTATCCCCAGCTTCTGATTTAACAGGATTAATAATCGAGTTCCTAATGATCAACAAAACATAATAGTAAACTGACAATTTGTTTATCTTAAAATTGTCAAAGTAGTCAAATATTTCGAAGAAAGGCGATTGCTGTGTTCTTTTAATCTACGTCCTCCTCTCCCGAAGAAAAGGCGCAAAATGAAAACAACTACAAACGCCTATCGGGTTCTGGTTTCGATTGGTCGCGTCTAGAGAGATCGGACTGGAGCTGACGGTCTGTCACATTTCACGCTGACACCGAGCGAACACTGGGCGCACACACAACCATTCACATCCACTCACACGAGCAGGGCTCACAATATTATCGACACATCCAAGTCTGAGCACATCCGTAGAGAGCACGCTGAAGGTAAGGCTTTTGTAGAAAAGTACTTCTAAATGTCAGAAAATGAGGCCGGTTTTAGTGGAAAGCTCATAGGCGGATCCTTTCCGTAAGATTGTTTTAATTTTGCCCGTGGTTCGGTCTTTGTAATTTTAGGTTGACCACTTTTATCTTTGATCAGTGCGTTTTGCTCTTCTCTCTCTTTCCCACGGTGGGAAACAAAGTCGGTAGCGTTGAGTCCCTAATTTACACTCGACATATACTTTAAACTTAAAGATGACTTCTTTTTCTAACCGAATAGTTTAAAGGGAACCGAGGCGTGGGTGGCTAAGCAATGGGCTTTCTCTCTCCAGAGGAGGAGGAGGGGTTGGTCTTGCTTTCCAAGCTAACGAACGACATTACGCAGAAGGACTAAACAAGTTTAATTCGTTTATAAAGTGATTAAAGTAGCGATAAACTCTCTCAGACGACAACAGCACTGCCCAGGAGATTATCAGGAGAAGAGCCGATGCTCTTGCGTGGTGAGGAACCGAGTAATAGTGCTTTTACGCACTAATGTTAGCATGGCTCCGACGCTACTAGCCTCTAGCGAGCTACCGCTGCTCTCAACTTCTGTAGTTTTGGGGGGCAGACAGTTTCGTCTCGTAAAGTAGAATTATAACGCTTTCAAACAGCTCTATGATTACTTTATTTGAGCCTAAAGCGTGTTGCGTGTGTCTTTAGTTAGTTGCCAGACCAGTTTTTATACCACGCTGTGTTTGGAGACGTTACTGGGGGGAAGTATCTCCAAAGCACACACGCGCTTGTCAAAATAAACACTGAGTTTAGAGTCATGCGTTTGTGTCAATAGTTTAATCTTATCTACACTCTTTTGCATTGGGTTGAACTGTTCAACAGAAAAAGCCTTGGCTTTCTTAGTGTCTGTGCTCACTCTTCAACTTTATTTCTGGACAGTGACAGAAAGCGTCTTCTGTTAGAGGAAACGAGAGGAAAACAGCAATAAGAAACAGAGGAAATCCCCCAAAAGGAAATGCCAATCGCAGCCGCTGGACAGCCCACGACTCAGGAGCCTCGCGTTTGCCCCCGGCTGCCCTCCACCCCAGAACCTGTCCCTAAAGGGGCTGATTTATTCGACGAGGCGGGGGCGGCGGAGTCTGCGGAGCGGACAGACTACGGGGGTGCAGAGGGCGGCTTTAGTTACAGCCACAGCGGTGCACGGAGCTTCATACACCCCGGATCCAGCAGCTCTCCGCCGCAGTCCCCGACCGCGTCCTCCTCCTCTTTTCTCTTCCATCCCCTTCACCCGCACCAAATGACTATGGAGCCCCCAAGGACTCGATCGCGTTCTCGCTCCGGATATTACCAGCAGTACAGTGTGAATGGCAATGGGATTACCGGGAGTACGGTCATGGGATCCAACCACCACCATCAGCAAGTCCATCCGCAGCAGCTGCACCCGGCCGGCTGCGCACCACTTGGAGCCCACGGAAGCCAAACAGACCAGCACAGAGCCCCAGGAAGTAACTCCTCAGCCGGCATCCAGAGACTCCCCTCAGTAAATGGCTCACACCGGATTTCAGCACCAGGTAAACCCCTTTTTGAAGACATTTTCTTATATAATCATTGTAAAATAATAAGAACTTTATTTCTTAAGATGAAAAATCTTAGTTATAAGATTAAGTAAAGCTGTGTATTTATTTTAACATTTCCTTCGTTTTGAAACCATTTTATTGGCATCAAAATTACTGGTCAGAATATAAGGAGAGGAGCAATCTAAATATGCACACTGTGTACACTACTGGTGCAGGTGAACAGCAGGTTGTGTGATGTTTACATGTAAGATGACTTTTGAATAATTGATGTAACCAGGTAACAAGTCTGACAGCAAGCATTAGGCAAAAATTCATGTTCATAGAGCTAAACAGGCTGCCTTGACAACAAAGTGGACGACTGAGTTTAAAAAAAGAAGGGTGCTGTTTTTTGAACTACTGTCTCTGTTAACTATATATGTTAATTATATATTTCTAGTTTTCATGAGTAAAAGAAGTAAGAGAAATGAGTTTGTCCAAGGGTGCATGTGGAGAGTACATGTGAGGGCAGTGTCATAGCCAGTGCAGTGGAGCCATGCACATAGAAACACCTCAGATAGAGTTTCACATTCAGGCCCAAGAGAAAGCTTTTCTTTCACTAAAGGTACAGCAGGCTGTTCTGTCTGGCCTCATGTGGTTTGATTTCATTTTATTCCCAGTTATTAGTGAATATTAAAAATACACATGCAAAAAGCATATTATTGCTGTTTGTCTGTGTCACACATGGTTATTTTTCAATTAAGAAAGGATCAAATCCTTTTGGCAATTGAATGAAATTAACAACATATAAAATTTCCAGGTGTGTGTACCTCAGTTTAGACAGGTATTACTGGTCTGAGAGAGAAACAAAGATCCAACAGCTGTGCACACACAGGCCAACGCTGGTTTAGACTACAGTGCAAGATATAGTGTGGTCTATGGACAAGTCTTTTGGACCGGATTGTACTGTATGTGTGGAGAGATTATTGGACACTGTTGACCCATGACCTGTGCTCCATCAGAGTGGACCTGGCTATGTTGGGATACCACAGATCAATGTGCAGAATCGCTGTATTGTATGCCTATCTAAATGGATTTCGACCTCAGTGAAAGAGGTGCAGGCTGATCTTTAATGGAGGCTCAGTCATTGTGTAGAATATTTTAATAAAACCTGATTTTTACAAAAACAAAAATATATTTGAGATTTAAGTGAGAAGATGTACATACTTAAGTCAGTTAGACGCGAACATGAAAATATGTCTGCATTTCATTTATTGCTATGAAGCTTAACGCTAGCAGCTTTTTTTCACAATGAGTAATAATTTGTCCTTAGTCAGGTGAAGCCTTGGGACTAATTTCTACTTGAATCTTCTTGAACAAGAGAAAGCAGCTGGCGGGCTGGACCCAGTCGAACACATAGCTTTTATTAGAGACTCTTTTTGCAGAATGCTCTGTGCTCATTGGGTACAGTGAAAGACAAGGAGACCTCCTTGGTCTATTCTTCTATACTAGTCACCTGCGTTGAGCTTGAAAGCTTATGGTACTGTACTCTTTCATCTACCCCCTCTTCCCTCTTCTAGCCTTTCTGGGCTCTCTTCTCCTCCTGTTCTTTTACAAATGTATTAAACTCTACAATTGTACTCCTGTTATGGAGGCTAACTGGCTGATACCAGGAAACACTAACCAATTTAAAAGGGGAAAAAAAGTTTTGAAAACAGGCACTGAGCTGTAGAAGTGCTTGGGCAATGTGCCCACCAAATGCTCATGACTGCTGCCAAATAGCTTGAAGTCGCTAAAACATCCCCTGTAGTCAGTGCTATCCTATCTGTTATGACCCACCCCACTCGTCCCATCTAACACTAACTCCCTTTAGGATCGGCCGACCCTCAGTGCTCCCCTTCAGTCCATTTGCTGCGGCCTCCTCCCTCCCATTTGTCTAATGGAGGGATCGTTTTAATGGATCGCCCAAAGCAGCAGAGGGCCAGCCTCGCCTGCCTCTATACCTTTACCCTAACCTCCACAGCCGTCCTCTCCATCCTTCTGTCTCTGACACAAGTGGAAACATGCTCTGTTTTTTAATTTCCCTTTGTCTTGTCACCCAGGCAACCCCCTCTGATTTGGAGGCAAGGTCCTTTGGTTGGATTGACCAAGTAGCAGGGGTTCCCCTTCTCTGTCACTTCAAATGAATGACAAAGCAGTCCATTTGGTCAGCAGGGAAGATGCTGTGGGGCTCATGCACTTCAAAATGTATCTTTGGCTACTCAGTCTGTAAAATGGGAAGTGACGGTGAATACACATATATATTGTCTTTGATCAGAAGCTAACAACTGGCATCGAAACAAAAAAACCCAAAAAACCCTTATCAGAACCACTAAAAGCTCTTACTACCAAAACTAATGGACATGTATATTTCTTTAAACCCAGTAGCATTGAAGAGGGGATATTACACTTCTATGGGGTATAACATATTTAGAGCCATGTTACCTTTTATTGTTTGAAAATGCTGTATTTGTTGAAAATAATGTATTAACATGTTTTGATAAGCTTCAGTTTTGTCTTTGATGCTCCATCTCCCCTCTCTTTGCTGTCTGCGGTAAGTCACTATCCCTTCACACTGCTATCACAGTGCAATCTTGGATTATGCTAATGAACTCCTGCACATTGCATCAGGTTTGTGAAGTTGTAGTGTATTGTTTTGTATCATGCTTTTGTAGATTAATGGAAAATTGATGTGCTAAGCATAGGGGTGTGGGCTGAGCTTTTGGATAGGCATGTACTGCTAAACCGTAAGGAGGGTTTGAATAGGGAGATATCACTAGATTACTCACACATGCATGGATGACATCTAATACCTCTTCGGGCTTGCTTTTGGTGACGTTATAACATGGTAGAAAGCTTAAAGTTATGCATGATACCCTAGATAAAAAAAGATTAAATAAAATGGGACAAACAGTGGTTTGATATATTTTTTCAAATTTTTGGACCTTTTAAATTATTGAGAGTTCTTATCTGGAAGAGTGCATGAATATTTCAGCACTATTTCCTATTGGCCCTCATTTTTACATGAAGAGCCTTGGGGTCTCTATGAAGGACCATGTTTTGGCTTTTAAAGGAAGCGCATAAAGAAAAGGTAAAAGAAGTATTGAATGTGAGTGACACCTGAGTATGATATGAGGGCAGAGGCGGCGTGCCTCACAGAGCAGGTATGCTGCAGCCTCAGGCGGGGAGCTGCTGTGAGCGAATGGGGCGAGGGCTGGGATTGGCTGGTGGCTGATTGAGGGAGAAGGAAAAGATTGAAGTTAAACCAGGGGGTGTGTCCTGTGCAAGGAAGTAACTACAAGCCAGGGCCTAGCGAATGCTGAGGGACAGAGGGGGGGGGGCTGGTGTTTGCCATTACATGTCGGTCTCTCACTCTTAATATAGGAATGTTAACCAGATGCTCTTCAGTAGCTTAGAACCAGGACGACCTAGGGTGTTTAGTGTGTGGTAGAGCTGCAAGATTCAATGCTTGAGATTTGATAAAGAATATTTAAGTTTACTGAAATATGACTGTTTTAAAATGTAGATGTTATAATTTGCAAATTTATTTGCAGTTGCATTACCTTTTTTTCATTATACTGGACAACTAGTTGACTAGTAGCCTATGTAGGTACTAAAGCCTTTCTCACTGGTTTGAGGGTGATCATAGTCGGGATGGGGCCGGTCTAACCACAGAGCGAGAACCAGCCTGGTTAGACTGTCACTCTGGTATTTTAAGCTCCCGTAGATGTTCTGTTTCAACACTGTGAGCATCTGCAACTTCTGCTTGTCATTTCAACACTGCTAAAGGCTTGGGCATTTTTGGTCTCTGTGTATTTATTGCTCTGTACATATTGTCCAGTTTGTTTGTGTATGAAGGAAATGTTTGCAGTTTGGATTTTTGTAACTTAAGAGAACACTACATTTGCTCTTAAATGTAGATGTTATGAAGCTTGTTAAGTTTTTATTGTGAAGAAAAAAAATATTGGCAAAGATCTCGCCACATAAAATTATCATAATTTTTGCATTTCAAATGAGGCATAATTAGGGATTGCATTTAAGTCAGTCTCTCCAGTAAGAAACATGTCAACAACTTTGTCTGTTGGGTGTCTCTTGGTTTTGATTGGGCGCCATACTGTCAAGCACACTGGGTTGATTTTAATTTGTCACATCAACAACCTGTTCCAAGAATGAGCCTTAAAAACATGAAATGCATAACCAAGATGGATTCCTCTTTGGCAAAATCACATATTTTACAACCCACTTCAAAAAGGCTGTTTCTTACTTTAATTTGATTGACGAGCACTTGATTTATTACCAATATAGTCTGTACAACCTTGAATATTTGACTGAGGTAAAAAAGTACACAACAATTCTCGAGGACAGCAATATCATTTTAAAACTTTCTCAAAAAAAAAAGCTGGACTGCCTTCCTTACACAATACCAAATGTATTCAAGTTGAACTTTATACAAGCCTGAGCTGTTTCCGCAAGGTACAGTTTGTGACCCCCATCTACACTTGATTAAATAAGTGATCAAGACACTATAAGAAGTATAAGATGCAATTAACAACTCAAAAGAATGCAGACCAATTACTCGTATATTGCAAGTTAAAAGTATATGCAATCAAGAGGTATTGTAAAAAGCTGCCATTCTGAAGCCCAGCGTGCATCAACCATAAATTCCACTTAAAGGAGCCGTATGTAAGACATAAACAGAAGAAGTGGTGAGGAGAGAGGTGAGAGGAGTAAATAGGTGGGGGAGGCTGGGGAGGTGTGAGGGCGCTGGGTAGCACGTGCGCCAGCCCTGTTTGAAGCCGCACTAAGCAGGTAATCACTGGGCAGGCGTTCCACATTGTGCGCCTATTTTAAGCTTGCGCAGCAGCTCGTTACCCGGCGCTGCTCGGCGTTAAGGTGTGAAGTGTGCGCTGACATGTGTTCAGGGGGCGGGGTGACGCTAATGTTGCGCATGCTCTGCTGGAATTGTCTTCCTGTCTGCTTCAGGAGAGGTAAAAACCCATAGACCTGCTGAAGTGATGTGCGCAAGTGGTGTTTTTTTAAGTTTACAATTGCATCAACTATAAAATGGGAGAATCAAACTAACTTGGAAAGGGTGGATTATGATATGCGCACAATGGTATATTATGCTGATTTTGGTGCCAAGATGGGAACCAGAAGGTGCTGCTCTATATTGTTGTGTAAAACATTGTTTCCCAAAGACTGGGTTGCACCCCTCAGGTGGGTCGCAAGAGATTTTTATGGTGTTGCGTTGTCATGATCAGCATGTAGGTGAGCCTGCCTGGAGGCCTATCTCATTAGAAATGCTGAAATGCTTAGACATGATTTGTATAATTTAAATTTTTTTTGTAATTATTGTGTTGACTGTTTTGTTCAATATTGCTGGTTCAACTGAATGTTGAAAAGAAAAAGAAATGGGCTACATTTAATGTCCAAATATGCTACTTATGGATACCTTTTTATTGCTGGTTCAGTTACTGTTTTTCATTGTTTAAAACTTGATTAATACTAATTGTTCACAGAGACACAATCACTCAGTCAACATTAAAATATTCTCATTAACGTTCAATAATGGTCAAATCCACCTTTATTTTTTCATTTGCGAATAATAGAATAATGTCTATTGACTTGGGTCGCGAGGGTTTGTGACTTTAAAAATATGGGTCTACAGAAAAAAAGTTTGGGAAACACTGGTATAGAAGATCTGTTGCATTGTATTGTAACTATAAAACTTCGCTGATAGTGACAAACCACTTAAAGAATCATTTGTATCTTCTATTTGGATCTAAAACTGAATTCAGTAATTTTTTACCATAGACTTGGCATTCATCGAAAATGCTTAACTTAACTAAACTTTATATGCATGTACATGGCAACATTGATCCATAGTGTGAAAGCGGGTAAAGATTGTTAAGAGACATTCAGATTGCCAGAGCTGGAAATAGAAGTCTCCGGCACAGATCCAGGTGTTTACTGCAACCTCGAGAAGAATAGTGCACCCCAAATTTTGTATTTCATCCTAACCTGTTTCCAATGCTTATTTCCACTTGTAATTTGTATTTTCTCTATTGGTTGGTGTGAAGCTTTGCCTTTTTAAAAAGGGAAGTGTTCATATAAGGCAGATCTGGAGATGAGACAGAAGGAAGTGTGGATGCGGCGAGATAAAAGGGTGAGAATATATGGCGGACAGACAGGGCCGGCAGATAGGGAAATAGATCGGTGACTGGGAGAGAGAGAGAGAGATGGAGGGAGGGCTGGTGATGAAGTGATGGAGAGTGTGAGGAGGAGGAGGAGGGTGTGTGAGGAAAAGGGCGGAGGAAATGGATAGAAATAGCTGATGCACTCTGAGGCGTACAGAAAATCGATAGTAGTCAGGAGGGGAAGCCACTACCCCCACCTAGCTCCCTCTCTCCTTTTCTGCCCGCCCTTCACTTCTCGCTCTGGATCCATACTAGGCCTGCACAAAACATGCCAAAATTATGTTGACTATGGAGTTTGCCAATACAAGTTTAACATTCAAAAGTCAAAATTATTCATGCAAATGTTCAAAACGAGAACTACATGAAGATGATACATCAACAACAGAACTCTTGACACTTGAAAATGACCTTTTTATGCTTTTTAAATTAACAACAGATCAAGGGATCAACTGATATGCCCCCAATACTAACACCTATTACCAATATTTAGAATTCAGAGTCCCCGGACCTTTAAGGCTGAATGCAGAGATGCAAAATAGTAGGGATGCACCGATCGGCTTTTTCAAATACTTTAACTAAGTATCTGTCAATACCCGATATTAACAGATACCAGTGTAAGAACGGAAAATGGCTATTTTCCTCAGAAAACAGTTAACTTCTTACACAAGAGATCCAACTGAGTTATGCAACTGTTATTTATCCTTCAAATAACTACTGAACAGCTTTGTGTGGATAAAAGTTCAAACATTAGGCCAAACCCTTTTTAAAGGCCCAACTGGGAAATCTGCTTAATATCATCGATATCATGAAACCATATCTGTGCATCCCTGTTCTATATAAAAAGAAGTATATCTGTGTACACTGAAATTGGTATACAAATTTCCAAAATCCTTAAAAAATAGCCTGTAAAAGTATTCAGACCTTATAAACTAAACCTGTTGGTACAGTGCATTTTAGAGCAAAGATGCATCCCATCTTTTCACTGCTCTTGACCTGCGCACCTGTGCGTCACCACCACCTTCTTGTTCGTGCTTTGTGGTTCTTAAGCACATTCACACTTTTGTCCACCCTCACAAGCCCCTCCCATAATATGCCTCTTCAGTCAACCATGTTTTGGAGCAATTCTGTCTCTTTCTGGTACATAAAATCATTTTGACCCTTTTCAAATCAAATCGAGATATTTAGTAATGTTAAAACTGTGCATTGCCATTTTCTTCCTCTTGTACACATTTGCTATGGTGACAGATCTCCTCCCACTCCATAAAAGTGATGTGCAATGTCCACAGAGCATAGAAAGTGTCTATTTTAAGGACTGTGTTGTGACTTTCATTGGCTGCTTGTTGATCGTTTACGAAGGCTAAAGTTATGTTCAGACAATATGGGAAGTGTGAAAATTGTCAATAGAACATTATAAAATCACATAACCGTAAAGGACAAAATGAGGCATTGAATAGTGTTTCTGACAAATAGTTTTAAACGGATTAGTTACTCATACATTGGTTTGTCCAAGTATCAATGGAAATGGTTTAAATAAGATTTCCTGTGGCTTAGGAGAACTGGGCTTGTCATGATAATAACTATATTGACTCATTCTTCTGTAAATGACTGATGGAACTGTATTTTTGATGCTCAGTATTGCTTGCATTTTCTTGCAGAACTTAAATTTCTTATTCTTTGTTTTACATTATCATTTAAGGTGTTAATTGTTGATTAATAAAACATCTCAGTGTTTTGTTCTGCTATTTGGGGTTAATTTATCAATGGCATAAACAGGTCTTTAATATTATAGTTTATATAGAGCTGAACTAAAATATGTAACCAGTTTAATCAATAGCACAGTTCTTTCATAGAATTCTTTATACCACAATAAAAGTACATGGCTCACTTTGGACTTAGAAAGGGAAAATTATGAACACCGCCTCAGTGGAGGTGTGAGCTGTACTTTGCACCTATCACAAACAAGCAGACTCCTTGCTGTGTGGAAAAGCAGACAAAAATGCATTAACATATTTCAAATTTCAAACTATTCATTAAGCCCTCCGTATAAGCCCTTTGGAAATTAACCTTTGGGGAGGAAAAAAAAAAAGAAAACGCTGTTCACATGCATTAAAATTCCTTCTGCAGTCTGTCCTATTCAGTGAGTCTTGAGAGGCCCTGAGCGCAGAAACCAAGCCTGGCTGAGTACAGTGTGTGTCAGGCCCACAGTGGACATGATGTCACCCAAACCTGTTCAGTAGCTTCTGTGTCGTGCTCCATAGAGTCACTGGCGCTCAATGACTGCGCTCTGACTCAATTTACCGCACTCTGACAATGTACAAGCAGAGCCCATATTCAGACAGCGGCTCGGGTTTTGCCCATTGTGATCGGTGAATGAAAGCTGTACAGAGGAGCGCAGTGGAGCCGGCCAGTCTCATGAATGCTTCAGCACTATTTCTTCCCACATCGTTTTGGTAAAAATAGCCTCTTAGCTAGTTTGTCCTCCGCTAATATAAGCTTTACTCACCTCAACCTTTTCAGTCAGCTTCTTGTGGCTGTTCTGAGGCTTGGAGAGAAAGTGCCTTTTTAAGGAAAATGATAAATTCAGTTGCAAAAACCTCTCTCTTATCTCTTATTCTTTCACCTGCCTCTTTCTTTGTTGTCAATCAGGGCTATTCTTCAAAGCGAAGGCAGTGAGCAGGAAAAATCCCACAAATAAACAACCATGAGGCGAAGAAACACTTTCCTCAACCCTTTCTGCATCTGTTTGCTTTGACTTTTGCTTTCTTCCTCTCCCTTGTATGGTTAAGGTGTCTGGTGCGCCCTTGGGAGCGCTTACCCTTGCCGCGCGCACCACTGCCACCATCTGCGGCGAGAATGTCCCCTGCTAAAGACTGGGCTCGTGACAAAGGCAAAAACAAAAGCCAGAATAAATAGAGAAGACAATAAAAAGATGAAAGGATTGTGGGGAAAACAAAAGAGTAAAAGTCTTAACCACGATGCAAGCAGCGGTATCATCAGAGAGCCCCTCTAATCCAGGATTACTGTGTTGATTTTGTGTGTGTGAGTGTGTGTGTGTGTGTGTGTGTGTGTGTGCGCGCGTGTACCTACTACTGTCTCTGATCTGCTGCAAGGCTATACCATATGTGTTTGAGGCTCTCCAGTCAGTAGACCTTCACAAACATGTTGTCATTGTTTCATGCTGCTGTATGCAATCCAAAACAACAAAAGGATTAAATGTTCTGTATGTAGATAAACAAGGGACTCATCAGATTGTTTGTTATCAATTTTGGTAAATTGTCTAAAATGTTTTGTAAAATTGTATTTAATCTACAGCAAGGACTTGCCATATTGTCATATGAAGCTCTTCTGTCTTACTGATACTCATTGTAGGATAATTGGTACCAATGTTTCATTTTGCTTAGGTTTTGTCTGTTGCAGATAGCGAGGGTAGATCTGCTCCCATTGCTTTCTAAGCAGAAATTTCCTAACTTGTCTTTCTCTTCTGGGTTGGGTTACTAGGTTCAAATGAGTTATGTACAGAATAACAGCCACATCTTTGCCAATCTGCCCTATTGCAAGTGAGGCTTTTAAAGTAACTTAAAGTGTGGCTGAATTAATCATTACTAGAAATCAGTGAATAATGAGAGCCTGAAATGTGTAACAGTGCACTGGCCTAAATATACATTTTTACTGTAATGGTCAAATCATGGCAATAAGTCATCTTCTTTTTCTTGTTTCTAGGAGCTTCAGGCGGGTCGTACCACTGCCACCCGGACCACGCGTACGGAGAAGAAAGTGATAAGGTAAGTGCACACGCCCATGAAAACCGTTCTCACAAGTCTCACGAGGAGCAAATTTGTGCTGGTCTTAACTTTACAACGTGAAACATTACAGTTATTATCACCTTAAATTACAAAGGAAAGGGATGATTTGTTAGCGGTGACAGGGAGACAGGATGCTCGGGGTAGGTGTTGGAGAAAGCTGGGAGGAAGAGAGAAGCGTAGGAGCGGCGAAGGCGAGGCTTAAACTGGGAGGGGGTATTGCTAATGATTCCACCTCCAGCTGTGGGACTTGGTTGGACTGAGAGAGGAGGAAAGGAGGTGAGGAGGGAGGGAAGGAAGGGAGGAACAGTGGCACAGGAAACAAAATGGGCTTTGAAAATTGTTGATGGAAAAAGAAAATCTGTGGGGGAGGGAGAGGGTGTTTGAGTGGAAGCATGTCTGCAAATATTAATGAATTTGTAAAAGCAAATGGCCATACATTCAACTGCGTGCAAAGCTGAGAGCTGGTTTGGACTGTTTTGTGTGGACAAACTCTCCAACATCATTTGATCTGTTTATTTTATTTAATCAAAGCCAAGTATTACTTTTATGTTTGGATGGCTTACCTCATAAGACTGTTAAGAGCAAATCAACATTATTTAATCAGACGATTAATCAAGATTTGTTTATTTCAGTGATAGAAGGAGCTCATTGGCCATCCATCATTTTGAACAAAATCAAATGACTCTCATTGATTCTGCAGAAATCGGTGATCACTCACATCTTCTTAAAGTATTGTAAAAGTGTATATTCTGTAGCCCAGGTAAATAAATCCTTATAATCTTGATAAAATAATCAGTTGACTAATGAAAACATAGGTTAACTAAGACCCCCACTGACCAATTAATCAACGAATCGACTACAGCCCTGCAGCCTTCATTTTCAGTGTGAATGATGACTCTTATGATTTTGCTTAGTCACATATTCATGTGAACCCATTTTTACTTAGCAGTGCAGTACATCCTCAGAGCTCTGGCCTCCCTTTATTCCAGTTCTGGGAAGCCACAACAGCTGGTGACCACACACTCTCTCTGTGGACGCATGCACATATCCCAAATGTTGTGAAATAGGACGTGGTAGTGGCAGGGTGTGTCGGGAATATCTGTCCAGTGCACTGTGTCTGCGGAGGGGGACCGAGAGGGAGAGTGTGTGGGCTCTGCACAATGTAATATTCAGTCATGGTGGACCACTTCATTCTGTTTCCGGGAGTCACTCTTTGTATCCATTTGTCCCCAGTCTGTGCTTTTGACTGTGTATTTAGGCTTTAATGGAAACAACCAGTGTATTACAACAAGCTGACTGTTAAAACATGCATGTAGCATCGCAGCACAAAACGAAACATCTTCTGATGGCATTTTATCTGAGAAATCTCCACATTGGCAGACATTGACAAAATGAATCTCTATTGTCTGTGTATGAGAATGATCTTCAGAAGATATGCAATCCTACAGAGATGTGGTAAAACATGCCTTCTAAAAAGTAGTTCAGGGTGAAGCTGAAGTAGGTTGAAGTAAAGAAAATGTGAAATCACTCGCTATACTCTTGTTTGGAAGTTTGCATTAAGTCTGTACGTTTTTATTCAGTGCATTTTGCAGCATTTTGAGTTCTTGTTTATGAACAATATATTTGGTATAGCAAAATATAGTACCCACTTCTATTGGCCATTCAAATGCCTTCTTTTATCTTTTTCATTAATTTTGAACCACAACTTGTATGTAAATTACAAACTGATTCATTTGGTGTCTTAACTCAATGCATCAATTCTAGGCCTACAAAAATATAGCAGACTGGTTCAGGATGAAGCAAATTAGAAAAACGCAGGATTTACCCCAAAAGAAAAAATAAGAATTTGATTATATTACAGTCATGATTTTTATAATTGTGTTATAGTGTGTTAACATACTACTCTCAAAATTGTAATGCCTTTAGTTATTATAGTGCCATAGTACAACATAGACATAACATATTGAACAAAAGAAATCGACCAAATATCTGGGG
>KN508333.1:28810-46303 GCA_000787155.1 Scartelaos histophorus | reverse complement strand
ATGTAGTTATAATAAAATGTAACCCTCATATGTTCATCGCTGCATAGTTAAAGGAGAACATCTCTGTAATGACTGTCGACACATTTCTCTTGCGACAGTTTGAAGCATCTGTCTATAATTTCTCTTTTCCCTTTAACCTGCAGCGTAGACTTCTCATGGTTCACGATCACCTTCTGGAAATGCTTTAAACTTCTGCATTGACAGAAAGACGGACCTAAACTGCACAAGGAGACAACGAGATGATTTGATATTACGCTCCTGGTTTCTTTAGTAGGTTCTTTAGAAAATGAATGCCCTTGCCTGACCTCATGTAGACAACAATAACAAGACAGAGGCACCACCAAATGCATTATTTCTTCAGTATTACCTGCATTAAAATAGAAATATATGTTTAAAATGTGGTGGCTCTGTTCTCTTATTGTTTTCTCTTTAGACTCCCTTTACCTGCAAATCACTGGAATTGCTGCTTTGAGTATTATAGTTTAGATATATAGTTACTACAGTATTTCAGTTTGACTTTTCAGTATCTGAGACTGGTTTGCTGTTTGTGAATATGTTTATGTAAATTGCATATTATCAGATACAAAGAATGCATTTTATTATTTCTTTTTTAAGGGAGATTCAGTTAAAGGTGCATTGTGTAACTTTTTTCGTGGAGGGTCCGTCACCTGCTTGTTTCTATGGAGATGTCATTGCTCTGTCTGGAATGTTCCACAGTATGACATTAAACAGCTCTACCTTACTTTTATTTAATTACGGGTGGTTTTATAGCTGAAAAATATTTTATTTAATTACGGGTGGTTTTATAGCTGAAAAATACCTAGAAAAACAACCATTCTGACTGTGAGCGGAGTTGCTTCTCCACAGATCTGACCTGTAACTTGGTCTGGTTTGGTCTCTGTGAAGATAGAAATGTTTAATGCCATATTGTGAAACATTCCAGACAAAGCAATAACAACTTCATGGAGAAAAACATTTGACGGGCCTTTCACTAGAAAAAGTTACACAATGCACCTTTAGGATCAAAAACAAAGTTTGACAGGAGTGCTACTGCAAATTTAACTTTTTCCTAACTTTTACACATTGAAAACCTTGTCAAATCTTATGTTATTAGAATATTTTTTTCCTTTTTAATGATTACCTCTGTCTCCCGTATCTTCTTCTGTCTCTCCTTCTCTTTGTGTTGCAGGTCTTTGGGGTTTTCTCTATAATTAGGTGTTAAACTAGTTCAGACGTCCATTGAGAAGCAGGCAGTGGGTTAGTCATAGTGTCCTCGGCCTCTGGAGGAAGACAGTCTAACCTCAAGAAGGGCCCATATTCACAGAGAGCAGTGTAGTTTAGTCATAAAGGTGCTCTCTGTAACTTTTCTTCTAGGCTGTGAACTACCTGCTTGTCTCCATGGAGATATAATTGCTGCCTCAGGAGGGAGACAGTCTGACCTCAAGAAGTGCCAGTAATCACAGTGATCAGTGCAGTTTAACCTTTTATCCATTTTAAAGGTGGAGTGTGATGGGTTTAACAGATATCCACACTGCAGACTCCACCTCTGCATGCAGGTGTTTGTAACCCGAGACATCTGCCAGTAATCAGAGCAGTCTTTTGTGTTGCTACATAGTACGTGAACTGGAAATGGCCACTGGAGACAGCACACACATTCAGTTCTTGACTTCTTTTGACCAGAAAGTTGCAAATATGGCTAATTTGCGCTAAAATTTCCCCCCAAAATGACTAGGAATTGTAAACAACTGCATTAAAATACCATATACACACTGTAGTATTTTTATAAAAGTAGATTTAGTCATTAGTTCCATGTTAACTGAAAAGTTGAGCTTTTAGTTTTTATCATTTATTAAACATGCACTGTGTAACATTTCTAGAGTCCACTACCTGCTTGTCTCCATGGAAATATAATTGCTTTATCCATCATGTTCCACAACATAGATTAAACTTGATTAACCCTATCACCAAGGAGACAAGCAGGTAACAGAACTACACTACATTACAGTCCAGATCTGTGGAGAGTCGCCCCTATTCACAGGAAGAATTACTATATTTTTGCTAATTAATGCTAGATAGATGTGTTAAATGTCATACCATGGAACATTCCAGGCAAAGCTATAACATCTCCATGGAGACATGTGAGTAGCGGTGGGTAGACCCTCCACCAGAAAAGTAGCACCTTTAAGTTTAGTCTGTGCCCATTTATAACTCATGCTGGGAACTTGCATTTTGTATTCAACTAATCTTAACTAATGTAGATATATTTATTGTAGACTTCCTGTGCATCTGACTTAAAGAGGCAGCTTAGATTCCATTACTGAGTCTCAGCTGTATTCATATTGGGACATAAAACCCAAAAGTGTTTGTGAGGACGAAATCCAACCGCTGTTAAAATGCCCTTTAGCTCCAAACCCACTCTGATGATTGTTCATATTATTATGGCCCACTCTCTTTAATAAAAAGACGCTGGTTTTATGGACCCACATTAAGAAACAGGGCAGATACGCTATTCAGAGTAGCCGGTACAAGTCTGCATTGTTCAAGGTTGTTGCATAAACCAACAAATATCTACAAATTAGATAAATTACCTGAATTCAGAAATCGTGTCTCCATCTCTTCTTAATTTGTTCATCATTTCAAGGTGCACTGTGTAACTTTCTTGGGGAGTGTCTGCCAGCTGCTTGTATCCATGGAACCCTTGTTGTTGTTTTGCCTGGAATGTTCCACAGTAAAGCATTAAAATCATCTATGTCCATGAAGATGAGTACAAACAAAACCAGGCTGAGATACAGGTCAGATCTATGTAGAGGCGTCTCAGTGTATTGTAAGAATGCTGGTTTCTCACTGTATTTTTAAACAATAAAACACTTGTAATGGAATAAATGCAAAATAGATATTAGCATACTATGGAACATTGCAGGTAAACAATCGCATCTCCGTGGAGACAAGGAGGCGACGGACTCTTTATCAGAAAAGTTACACAGTGCACCTTAAATGATCCAAATTATGAGCTCAGTTTTGATCAGTTTAGATTTCAAGATTTTTGAGGCTTAGTTTCACCATATTTGCGGAGTAAGAAGTGCAATAAAAAACATTTGTATTTAAATAAATGTTAAATAAATGCTTAATGCCATACTGTGGGACATTCCCGGCAAAGCACTGATATCTCTATGGGGACAACACTGTCACTGCTCATACTTGCCCTCAGAAAAGTTCCTCAGTACACCTTTAAAACAAGTCCAGCTATATAGAATAGATATATATAGAGATAGATAGAGATATAGAGATATATAGAATAATTATCTAAACTAGTCAAAGCTACCTAAAGTGCACTAAGTAACATTTCTGGTGGGAGATCTGCCAACTGCTCGTCTCCATGGAGATGCTGTTACTTTACTTAGAATCTTCTGCAACATGGTATAAAACTGATCTTGCATTTATAAAATTAATACAGTTTTTATTGCTCAAAAATACCTCAAAAAGCAATCGAACTGTGAGTGGAGTCACCTCTTTACAGATCTGACCTGTACCTCGGCCCGTTGGAGTCACCTGCTTATCCACATAGGGATAAGATCATATAAGTTGAATACATCTCCATAGAAACAAGCAGGCAGCACAAAAAGTTGCATAGTGCTCCTTTACAACAAGATAGATATTCTGAATTCAAATCACTCTAACTTCTGTAGTCGCCCTTTTTTGCGGTGCATTTTGAAGCCATTGAATTTTCACACTTATCTTGTTAATTGTTAATTCATCTTTTTCTGTCTCTCTTTTTTCTTTTCTTTCCTGTGTTTTGTGTTTCTCCCCTCCGTGCAGTGAGTATGCCCGCCAGCGAAAATGAGTCCGTCAACACAGATAATGCGCCCGGAGCAGATGTGGAAGGGGAGGCCTGCTGTACACGGCTAGCGTAAGTACAACCAATCACACGGCTGCATTTCTTAGCGCTTCATGCTAACCCCGCTACGAACTGATCTGACTGTCGTTAGTTAGCATGTTGATGATGATGATTTTTTTATTTCGAGTTTGTGCCAAGAGAGATACCGTAATCATATATGTACTACGTTGTGAACAACAGAAAAGCACATTTCTCCAAAAGGAGTGGGGAGAAGAAAAACTTATTAACCCACCTCTGTTTATTATAGAGTTTCAAAAAATGTTAAATATATGTGCTTGCTGTATTTTGATGACAAAACTTTACAAATATTTACATATAACAAAATAAATGACATACTGTGCATACTAAATATAGACCCTTTCAAATCTTATGTCATTAGAATGTTTAAACTTTTGGAACAGAGGAAAGTGGAGGCAAAATGAAGCTAACATCATATATTTACAATGATTAGCTGACGAGCAGACTTAAATGCTATGAAACTGTATCAGAAAATAAGCAACTATTTCCAAGGTACAAATTTACTTTAGCTTCTTTAGCTGTTAAGAAGGATGAAAAAACATTTCTAAATAGGATGTGGGCTTCACAAAAAGTATAATTTATGATGAAATGTGTAATATATCTGTAGATGAAGTGAAAAACTGTTGTGGGCTCAACATTTCTGTGAAGATTTGTCCAATAAAACTTCAAAATGTGGAATTTGCCTTCGTAAAAATGCTTAGTGTTGATCATAATCTCTTGTAAAATAAACAAATAATGTAAAATTATAGATGTTTTTAAATTGGATCTGAATTTCACATGGAGAAAATAAACAAATAATGTAAAATTATAGATGTTTTTAAATTGGATCTGAATCATTCACATGGATCTGAGTGATTTTCATTTTCCAAACTGTCCTTGATTTTTAATATTTTGTGATATTCTGAAATTAATCACAGTTTTCCCATTAAAATCACACTTTGTTCTACTTCACTTTTGCCTCCAGCTGCCTCTACTCCTGAATTTATGTTTTTGTTTATAATTTTTCAGAGGGTCTATTATTTTAACCCAATTTCTTTCTTTTTTTATTGTACTGTATTATGCTCGTACAGATGTTTATTGTTTAGGATTGTATCAATATAATCAAAATGAGCATGAAAAAAAGTTAGGATTTATTTTTTGTTTTCACGATGGTGATACAAACTAATAATAATGACAAAGAAGGCACAAAAATTTGTCGTTTATGATCATAACAAAATAAAAGGTAATTTTAAAGAAAAGTTAATAGTCATGGTTTAGCCTGGATATTACAAAACTGGTTTACATGTTTACAATTTAGATTTAATGATACTGTGATTGGTCCACTGGTACATTGCCATTTATTTATTATGTAATTTAAGATATTTTCTATAAATTGGTAAAGGTAGCTAAAGAATAACTGCAGAACTTTTTTCAGATAATATTTGCTATTATATTTGAGATAGTATTGAAAAACTGTTGACTGTTTTACCAATTTACAATATTCATGGGTCCACTATTATGGACGCCATTTTGAGGACTTTTAACCATTCAAAAAGCAGAATATTTAATTTTGAATTGCTGTAACAGTCCTTATTTTTCATAATTAGGTAACCAATGCATGTTTAGATTAGATAAACATAACATCTAATATACAGAACTAAATTAAATGTTTAACTCACCTTTTTGTTGCTAACTGTATTATACTTTCCCATTACTGTTAACAATATCAAGCAGTACGTACAAAACCTTTTCTTAATTTATATTTTGTTTCCTAAAGAAGTGGGGCATCTGTCAGAGCCACGTTTTAATCCAAAATCACCCCTGCACCTCTCCTCTGTCCTCTCCTTCAGTCCCATTCATGTTTGTGGTGGTGAAATACCTCCTCCTGCCTGTGGGGGGCGCTCCTACGGCTGACTCACCCTCTCCTTTTGTATTCTTTTAGTCATTACTTTCATTCACAGACACAAGGTCGAGCAGTGTGCAATAGTGTGAGCTGTTCCAATCATACACCACAGTGACAGGATTACTCACTGTAGTTTGGTGCAGAGTTGTCATGTGTTCTCTGCTTTTCTTTTGCTGTTTTCTATTTATTTCTTCTTCCTAAAGTTGCACTGTGCAACTTTCCTGGTCATTGCCTGGGATGTTCCACAGCGGCGTTAAACAAATGTATCTCACATTTATTAAATTATAGGAGATTTTATTCCTCAAAACTACCACAAAAACATGCATTATTACTGTGAGCTTTTCCACAAATCTGACCTGTAACTTGACTGCTTGTCTTCATGGAGATAGTTCAATTAAATGTCATACTGTAGAACATTCCAGGAAAAAACAATAGCACTGACATGAAGTCAAGCAGGTGGTGGACCTTATACCAGAAAAGATGCACAGCATTTCTTTAAGTGAGACAAAACTAATCTCTTTTATAGCAAGAAGTTTAAAGATTATCGCTGCAGTATTTTGAAGGTGCACTGTGTGACTTTTTGGTTAAGCGTCCATCTTCTACTTGTTTCTATGAATGTCTTAAATGTCTTACACTATGACATTAAACAGCTCTGTCTTTTTTTCCAAATGCAGGTGTTTTTTTGCTCAAAAATACCTAGAAAAAGAAGCATTCTGACTGTGAACGGGGTCGCCTCTCCACAGATCTGACCTGTAACTTGGTCTGGTTTCTCCACGATGATAGAAATAAACCATTTCATTACCCATACCATACTGTGAAATATTCCAGACAAAGCAAAAACATCTCCATGGGAAGAAAAAGCATTTGACGGACCCTCCACACCTTTAAGCACTATAATTTCCCACAAACAACAAAATATCTTGTCTTACTTTGCACATAAAGCTGCTACCACTGCAGGTTAAGATCTGTGCAAACATTTTCTGAAATATGATTAGTTGTCAGTTCATATTTCCATCTTTTTGATAATTCTCCTGAACAAGTTTAAAATGTGAATCCTATTACAACTTATTAAAACGTAAATCGCGTTTCTCTATGAAAAATGTGAACCCCTGCTCACAGTCAGAATGTGTGTTTTTGTGTTACATTGTGCACCTTTAAAGCTACAGTACCTGATTTTTCTTATGCAAATTCAGTTTTTCTCCATACATTTTATTGTAAAAGCAGTACTTGACAAATGAGATGAGCTGCTGAGTACCGTCTGCATCAAACTGTAAAATGTATTGTCACCTGGTCTGTTGTTGTTACGTTTCGGGTTGACGTGGCCGTTTTGTGAGAGGTAGAAACGAAAGGGATGCATATTTACCTAGAGGGTGGAAGAAGAAAGAAAGTAGAAGAAAGAAAGTAGAGGGAAAGAAACAGTGAGAGAGACTAAGGAAGGACAAAGAGATAGAGGGGTTCGTAGAGTTGGAAAGAGAAAGAAAGGAAAGGAGGGAGGGCAAAGGGTTCAGAAAGAAGGAAAAACAAGAGTGATAACAGCCTACGTGTGTGCCGTGAGGTGGCGGTTTTGTGGAAAGAAGTGTGTACATTATTATCTCCTTCCTTCTGTCAAAACTGTCACAGAATTTGAGTTTTCAAAGTCAAGGCGCTCTCTCGTATTAGTTTTGAGGCGGGCCAGGATGTGTAGATAAGAAAACAAGAGCTAACCTTATCTAGAACCAACCACAGACTGTATAAAGAAAAGGACTAGGCATTCAACTCCAGCCAAATGAAGTTCATCGAGGCTAGCAGCAATCTGGGCGTGTTTAGAGGTGACGTTTGGGATTCCGAGTGCAACTATCAAAGCAACTGAAGGAGCGAGAACGTTGAGGTTAACGCAGACACTCAGCAACACTGTAAATCAAATCTGTTGCTTTCTGAAAAAAAGGCAACGTATTTGTCTGTTGTTAATATTCATCTTGATTTATGTACAAAGTAGCAAAGTAAAAAGTGGGTTAATACGAACGTTTTAAGACCAAAAATGATGAGGCTCACAGCAACAGATACATAGAGAGGGGTGAAGCTTTTTCTGTAGAAAGTTGATGGAGTCGAAAGCGCGGCCATGCTCACTTCCTATTTGAAATGCGCCGGCTAGCAGGTTAGCTAATATATATATATTAGTGGTGGGCCGTTATCGGTGTTAATGTTCTGCGATAATGTGGGACTCTTATCAGGCGATATAAAAAAATATCACTGTTAATCTATTCTCAAATTTGGGCAGGGAGCTGGGTCTATATTAAGCAAACTATGATGACTTTCACCTTAAGCGCGGATGTATACCTCGCCGAATCACTCTGTAGGGGCAACGAGTTTTCAAACCTGTAGCTCCTGTGAAATACCACAACGAATGCCACACGCCAACATGGATGCAGCCACGAAGCCGCCGGGTTTGCTTCAGGGAAAATTAATTTTTAAAAAGCTTCCCAATGGAGACATCGACAAGTCTAAGATTGTCTGCACTTTATGCATTTAGTTTACTGTAGGAGTTCTACCAGTCTTAAATACCTAAACGCAAACCATCCCTTAACGAACGCTGATGCCAGGTCAAGCACTGAAACGCCGGGGAAGAGTCGCCGTCAAAATACTTTTTTGAGTGCAACCAAGACAAGCCCATCATCGCAGCTCTATCATACAAGCTAACTAATGCTGCTCTTCTCTCTGTACCTACTGCAGTGATCCTCGTCATCTTCGTCTTAAAATGTTCTTATTATCCTGCTCTACATGATCCTGAACTTTTTTTTTGCTATTTTCTTAGTCAAAAAAATCTTATTCCTAACAGTCTGGCTCCAGATTCACTTCTGTAACCGTGAAGCCTCATCTGAGCGGTGCATAACGCTACGCTATAACGCTACGCTATAACGCTACGCTATAACGCTACGCTATAACGCTACGCTATAACGCTACGCTATAACGCTATAATCCACGTTAATCTAGATTAATCTAAATGGCAATGAGATTAATTTAGATTTTAAAGAAATAATCTATGCCCACCATTAGTATATATACAGTCTGTGACACCTTATTAGCTTATTAGCCTTAGTCAAGTCCAACACTAAATCAGGTGTACTCTTTTTAAAATGAAAGTTCAATAAACATATAATCATTTGTTTATTCCTGATTTGATGTTACTTATTCTGCTGCTCTTTCCTAAAATGGTCCAATGAGACAAATTCAAGTTTATCTTATATTATCTTGTAGTTTTGATGGCTCGACATTTGAAAATGATACAGAGCAAGGCCACAGCGCACAATGGCGTTCAGTCGTCCTTAAATGGAAAAGCTGCCACTAGCTTAAATGTTAGCACTCAGTCTGTTAGCCGTTAGCCGCTAGCAAGTGTTGGCCGGGGGCTTTCACCAGCACCGCTCTGCAGATAAGAGTGTGTACACCAGGGCTGTTTGTCATGGCAACAACCCGGGGCAGAAGTGAAAATGAAGACATGAACAGGAAAAGAGGGAGAGGAGAGAGAGGGAGGGAGATTATATAAGAGGAGGAGAAGAGAGGGATGGTGAGAGGAAGAGAGAGAGGAAAAGAGGGAACGAAGCAAAGGGTTTGAGGAGAAAGATGCAGAGAAAGAAGAGAGAGATAGACAGAGTTGAAAGAGGAGAGAGAGAAGGAAGCAAATGGTGATTACCAGAGAGAGGAGGGAGAGAAATGAGTAAAAAAAGAGTAAAGAGAAAGGAGGAGACGTTAGAGAGAAGATGAAGTGATGGAGAGAGTGCAAAGGAGAGAGAGAGCCTAATATAAGAAAAGAGAAAGGGAGAGACCTGGAGATAGATGCAGAGAAAGAAGGGAGTGATAGAAAGACAGTTGAGAGAGAAAAAGAGAGAGAGAGAAACTAAAAGGGGTTAAGGAGAGAGAAGGAAGGAAATGGAGATTGAAGGTGAAAGAGGAGGGAGAGAAACAAGAAAGAGAGACAGACACACAAAGAGAGAGAGAGAGAGAGAGAGGGGTGTTAATATAGAGAACGAGAGAGAGAAAGAAGGAACAAAGCAGATGATCTGAAGAAGAGAGGGAGAGCTGGAGCTAGATGCAGATAAAGGAGAGTGATAGGAAGACAGAGTTGATAGAGAGAAAAAATAGAGGGAGAAAGGTTTAAAAGGGGTAAGGAGAGAGAAGGAATCAAATGGATATGGAAGGTGTGAGAGAAAAAGAGAGAGTAAGGAGAAAGGAGAGAGAAGAGAGAGAAAGAAAGAGAGGAAGAGAGAGAAATTGAAGGGATTAAAGCAGAGATCTGGAAGGAAAGAGACATAACGGGAGAGAGAGGAGGGAGAGACATGGTGGCAGTGATGGAGAGAGTGCAAAAGAGAGAGAGAGGTGTTAATATAAGGAAAAAGACAGAGAGAGAGAGACAGGGGGAATGAAAAAAGAGGAGGGGAAGAGAGCGAGAGATAGAGTTTTGTGTCAGCATCCACACACAGTCAGTCCATCTCCTGCTCTGGTGTTTATAGAGACACTTTTCTAAATGGTTCAGTCATTTTACCCTGTCAAACCGTCACTCTGTATTTTCTATCTCTTCTTTAAACCTCTGGACAAAACACCTCTTTCCTTCAGGTAAATCTTATTATGGTCTCAGTAGAAAATGCTTTACTTATCGAAGACTACTACAGATGCCCTACCTGACTGATTCTGATTTAATGCTTTATTTACAGAGATTTAACACTAACCAAGAGTAAATGGGCAGTACTTTGTTAAAGGTGTAACTTTTCTGGGTCTGTCACCTGCTTGTCGTCATGGAGATGCGCTTTTTTTTTTTTTTTTGCCTGGAATGTTCCACAGTATGGCATTAAGCTTATTCATCTCCATGGAGACAAGCAACTGACACCACAAGGTCGATTGACAGGTTAGATCAGTTTAGACGTATTAGAAGTATTTTTGAGCAACACCAATGCAAGATAAGTGTAGCTTATTGTGGAACATCCCAGGATAAGCTATAAAATCTCCATGGAAACAAGCAGGTGATGGACCCTCTACCCAAAAAGCTGCATAGTGTTCCTGTTTTATTTGCCATTACGTGGTAAGATGCACATTTTTGGCCATATCAGTTTGCACAGTGAACCGTGAAATTGCATAGATCTTTTTTATTTTAAAGTTTCATTGTGTAACTTTTCTGGCGGAGGGTCTGTCATCTGCTTTTTTCCGCTGAGATGTTGCTTTGTCTGGAATGTTCACACAGTAGAATTAAACCGACCTATCTTGCAATTATTATATTACAGGTGTTTTTATGGCTTAAAAAACACAAGCAGGGTCTAATCTCCATTGATCTCACATGTAACTTGGCTTGGTGGCATCACTTTTTTTGTTTCCATGGAGATAGATATGTTTAATGTAATACAGTGGAGCATTATGGAGAAAGCAACGACATCTCCATGGAGACGACAGAGGCAACAGACCTACCGCCTGAAAAGTTACACAGTGCATCTTAAAAAGTATGAAAAAGAAGCTGCAGAGATCACATCAGATGGAGTGTTAGTGCAGAGCCACTGTGGTCAAACCTAACCTCAATTATATTAGTGGTAAAGGAAACCAGAGAAACCAGCGGAAACCCACACAAGCTCACACCGGGGTTTAAACCGAAGACCGTCACTGCTACTGCTAACGCTATTTAAAGGCACTGCGTATGGTTTCCCATTTTAAAAAGGTTAAAAATGCACAACTTAATCATTGTAAATAGTTTCCATCAGTTCAAAGATGTTTCTCACTTACCTTTTGCATTCAGAGCATCTTAATAATTCACCACGATGAGTTTCTTTTCACAATTTTTAATGTTTTTTCTGTCATAGTAATGCTAAAACAACAACTAGTATGCTAATTTTGCACTTCTCAGACTATAAAACACTTTATAATTAGATAGACATCACACAGTTGTAACCCGGCTTATGAAATTTATTCTATTAAAATCTATTTATAGTATTTAATTGTATCTATTTATTATTCTAGGGGTTTTTCTGCTGCTTGTAACCTCCCGTATCCATAGCAACCCGAAATCTCTCTTTAACCACAATGAGTGAACTTGAAGGAATTTCTTACACTTTGAATAAAAAATACTGATCCAAAAATAAAAAATAAAAAAAAACAGAGCTAGTTCATTTTTAGCTTTCTGAACAACTTAATTATTGACCGCAATGAGTTTATAAGCTCTTTTCACTACTTTCAGAGGGAAGAGGTAACCATAACTAGCAAGCTAACAGCACACTTCCTGGTTCAGTTTGTATTTCGATGCAGACAGTACACAGTGGTCTCATTTGGACCTCAAGAGCTGTTTTTACCACTTATCCGTACTGGAGGT
The DNA here is from genome assembly GCA_000787155.1 of Scartelaos histophorus. Lineage (NCBI taxonomy): Eukaryota > Metazoa > Chordata > Actinopteri > Gobiiformes > Gobiidae > Scartelaos > Scartelaos histophorus. The sequence continues at coordinate 34,186 of KN508333.1, read as the reverse complement.
AGACAGAAATTTGGTATTGTCCCTTTAACCAAGATATAATGAGTGAACTTAAAGGAATTCCATTCACTGTGAATAAAAAATGCAACTCTAATCAAACAGAAGATGCACACCAATGAAACGCACTCCAGTGTTTTTATAGAGGTGCAAATGCAGGGAGCAGCAACTTGGTCGATGTCCAAAACTCTTCATTATTTTGAGATTGTGTTTCGCCAAAAAACCCTTCGTCAGATCTTTTTTTTTTTTTTTTTTTTTTTTTTTTTTGGACCACTATTGATACTTTGCAGTTATACTTTAATTTGAGCTTTGTTTTTACACAATCTGACCAGAAAGAGCTGGTTTGGTTGGAGCTACAATAGGTGAGATCATTTGTCCCTCACACGTCAAATTATTGTCTGTGTTTTTTCTTGAGTTTTCAGACTATATTAAAACTTTTTGGGCAGTTTTTGCTAATGTATGCATTGTGTTTCCATGGTAACAGCTGAACATTCTGCTAACACAGATACATGTAGAACGCCCCCAGCATAATGTCACTGCAGTGCATCAATATAATAAATAATAAACAACGTCTAAACTCTTAAATTCTTTTACCATTTACCATATTTCATGACTGATTTCATGATTTACAGTCAACCAGCATTTCCACAATACTTCAGTCCTCTCTCTGTCCCATAATGTCTACAGTTTAAATGTATTGTACTTATGACTGTATCAGTGATGGACAACCAACTAAAAGCACAATTATAAACGTCAAAATCCTGTTAAAGGTTCTGTATTACACAAAATAGACGCTTGTGAACTTTAAGCCATGTTATAATGTTGTTACCTCCTCAAAACATACTTTATATCGTGTTTTGTTTCATTTACATTTGTTTGAGAAACCCTTTATTATTAGTCTGTCTACTTTTCTGAAGCTTAAAATGCTCTGTTCCACCTTGTGATGTCATGAAGCAGTAGTTTTCAAGTCTATCCTCAACTATCTTTTACCTTTTGTTCAGTAGAGATCAGCAGCTGAGCACTTCCTGTATTACCACATGACATCACAAGGTGGAACAGAGCATTTTAAGCTTCAGAAAAGTAGACAGACTAATAATAAAGGGTTTCTCAAACAAATGTAAATGAAACAAAACACGATATAAAGTATGTTTTGAGGAGGTAACAACATTATAACAGATCAAACAGTGTAATATGGGCCCTTTAACCCTTTGATTGTCCAGCACTGTCCCCCGTTGTCTTTGTCGATGGTGATTTGAGCCGTACCAGGCCTTACCAAATCACTTCTCCCTTGTCTCTATGTATGTGATGTGTGTATGTATAATCCATTCTGTTTTCTGTGTTCCAGAAATAGGATCTCCAAATCCAAGTTCAGGTTAGTACATGTTGTTTTCCATTGTCCCTCCTCCTCCTCCTTCATCTCCTCTGCTGTCCTGTGGAGTCAGACAGTATTGTGTGTGTGCGCAGTAGTGACAGAAGCCCTTCTTCTCACCATAAAACCTGGATTAATATGACAAAAGTGAAGTTTACATAAAGAAATAAGGTGATGTCTTTTCTAAGCGAGGGTCTATACGCGATTTCAGGTCTGCATGCCATCTTGTGTTGTGCTGTAAGTTGGATTTTTATATGTGAGATGTTTTCAATGATGTACCACTGTGGCTTAATGGAAATTCAGATTTTAAGGCAAAATAAGAAAGAAAAAATTGTAGTTTCTTTAATGTCAAACAAGAACACATAAAAAATTGGTCCGTGTGCCATTTGTTTTTTGGAATTTCAATTAAGAATGAAAAACAATAAAATGGGAAAACAGTTTAATATTTAATTATTCAGTTTTAGTGTCAAACCAAAAAAAAAAAAGGTTTCAACTACTTTTTCCATTATTTAATTTATAGTTTATTTCAAATAAACACCGATTAAAAAAGCCTTGGTGCCTATTTTAAGTTTGATATTTGATTCTCTCTGGAAGTTGTGCCACTTACCGTGTTGTGTGTGACTTCAGTGTCAACTGAACAAAAGAGATTTATTCCCACTGCTTCCTATTTCTTGTCATGGTTTTCAACAATTACTTTTTACGACACAAAAGTAAATGCATCACTATAAAAGAAGAGGACATGTTTGCCAACAAAATTGAAACATTTTTTTTTCTTTGTAGCGGCAAATAAACAGGGCAAATAAACCAGAGAGAATAAAATATCAGAGGCTGGTTTTTCATTAGTGTTATTTGAAATAAACTTTAAATTCAATTTTGGAAGAAGAGGTCAAACTCATTTTTTTTCTTTTTAACACTAAAATGGAATAATGAAATAAACTGTTTTCCCATTTTCAATGCTTTTCATTCTTAATTGAAAAGAAAGGAAAAGAATGAATGGTACATAGACTAAAGTCGATAATAAAAATTGTATTTTCCATTATTAAAAAACATATCCATGTCATAACAGGGCTGCACAATATGAGAAAAATATACTTGAAAAATACACATACATACTGCAGGAAACCATGGAGAACTCTTAACCCTATTTAAATGTATAATGTCACCTTTTTTATTTAATAATTTATGCTGATTCAAAGCAATCATTTTGGTTTGAAGGAAATCTATTTAAATAATATATTTTCATTTAATTATTAAATGGAATTATTATATCTTTTCATTTAATTATAAAATGTTATGGTCAGTTTAGAATTTTTCACATGTTTATATTTTGAGTTATAATTATGTTTTTTTAGGGAAATATTTTGAAATAGCAAGACACTTAATTGACACTGCATTGTGTAACTTTTCTGGTGGAGGGTGCATCAAATGCTTTTTTTCATGAAGATGTTATTGCTTTGTCTGGAATGTTTCACAGTATGGTATTAAACATTTGTATATTCATGGAGACCAAACCAGACCATGTTACAGATCAGATCTGTGAGGAGGCGCCCCGTACACAGTCAGAATGCCGCTTTTAATGGTATTTTTGAGCTATAAAACCACCTGCAATTGAATAAATATAAAGTAGAGCTTTTTAATATTATACTGTGGAACATTTCAGGCAGGGCAGTGACATGTCCATAGAAACAAGCAGGTGACTGACCCCCAACCAAAAAGTTACACAATGCACCTTTGAGTGATACAAGTTTGTGTTCATACTGTTAGCATAACAGCAGCAAATGTCATAAGCTAAAGATGAAAATCACAACCAATTAAGGAAAATTATAAAGTTAAATTAAAGAGGAACTGCTATTACAGCTACATCACAACTTTTTCTTTAAATATTTGAACAGATTATTTTTGAACAGCCCATCCCGAGTCATTGTAATGGCAGTTAGTGCATTGCATTTCATTTCTTACATATAAACTTGTCTATGGATTTGACTGCTCTGAAGCGTAGCTATACTTTGTGCAGCCCTATTTTATAAGAACAATTGATTTCTCTGTACCCGAGTGCTTTGACTCAATCAAAAATATAATAAAAAAGTCCTCATTTATTTATTTGATTGTATTTAATTTTCATTCACAGCAAACAAGATGCACTGCTGGGTCTTCTCTTTCTTTCTCTATGCAACATTTCTATTGGTTTCTGTTACGTTTAACCCTGTGCAATGTCCCATATTGTCTTTGTCCCTTTAGTCGTTACTCGCGGCGATGGAACAGACTGTTTAGGAGGAAGTGCAGAGCAGGCGTCAAATCCCAGGTTTTCTATTGGCTCGTCATCTTCCTGGTTTTCCTCAACACACTAACCATCGCCTCTGAGCACCACCAGCAGCCGCAGTGGTTAACAGACGTACAAGGTAAATTATATGCAAAAGCTTAGTCCACAATACACACTCTTCAGTACTTTACGAAGATGTGAGTCTGGTCATCTGCGAATATTCGGCGACAGTAGCTCAGCTGGTAGAGCGTTTGTCCACTTATCTGAAGGTTGATGGCTCAAATCTCACTCTCTCAAACACAAGCAGATTAAAGAAAAAACAAGATCTAAAAAAAACAAAAAAAACAAATCAAACTCCAAAACACCTGAACAGAAGGTTGTATGGGGGTATAGTGAATGGGGAATTGGTTGAGCAGTCAGATCCACAGGTCCACAGTTTGGCGGTGCGATATCAGCTCTTACAGATGAATGCTGTGGTTGTGTTCTTGGGCAAGACACTTAACCCACCTCGCCCTCAATGCATACACTGGTGGATGAATGTGCAAGTGAATAGGTGAGTGGTTCCATGTTGTAAAGCGCTTTGAGTGTCTTCAAGGTGGAAAAGGTCTTTATAAATATGTGACCAAAACCATTTTACCACTGATCACATTTACTTCAGTGGGTTTTGTCACAGTCATAGATGAGCCCAGTGTCAGGAACTACACCGGAAGTTGTCATCACTTTTTTTTTTCAAACTTCCTGATTTGTGACCAAAGCGTGAATAGAGCGCATTACCATATCCCTGCTTTGAAATGGGCGTGTTTGACAGAAAAAATAAGGGGGGAAATGCCATAGTAAACTAAAAAACATGGCAAATTTCATGTCTAAACTAGGAATATACAAGGACTGAAATACTTAATCTTGCTAAATCCAAGATAGACTAAAACTGCTGCACTAATTACTGCTAGAGCATCACATTGAAGTTTTAAAATTGAAAAAGTACAGAGAGAAACCCTATGAATCATCAGTACTTTTACCACATTTATAGAAACATTAACCTCTGTTTTCTCTTTTTTAGATATCGCCAACAAAGTTTTACTAGCCCTCTTCACGGGCGAGATGTTGTTGAAGATGTACAGCTTAGGACTCCAGGTAAGGATCCCTCAGGTGTGTTCATTTCATTCTTGTTAATTATTCATCATATTTTTTGTCTGTTTTGTCCAGGCGTATTTCGTTTCGCTGTTCAATCGCTTCGACAGCTTCGTGGTCTGTGGAGGGATCCTAGAGACCATTTTAGTGGAAACCAAGATCATGTCTCCACTGGGCATCTCTGTGCTGCGATGTGTGAGGCTGCTCAGAATATTCAAAATAACAAGGTGAAAATACACACACAAGCAGCATTATTTTTACTATAACACCACTTCACAATCACAGTTAGAGAGTTAGGGTTTATTATCAGCTTGGGAATGGGGCAAGATGAGATTTTTAACTAATTTATAATTATCCTAAATTGAGTTCTTTTGTACATAAGAAGCCAAAATGGACATTTTTTATCTTAAATTGGTTTAATGTTTTGTATATATTGTGTTGTGCATGTGATTTATGTGTTGATATTGTTATAAATGACTAAAATAAGACATTTTCATATGCTTTTAATCACCTTAAACAACCTTAATGCATGTGTAATGTGTAAATCCCTACATGCATTACTACTGGTCATAATATACTCAATATACAATATTTATATAACACTTTTTTTTTTTTTTTTTTTTTT
>JACN01025822.1:0-18043 GCA_000787155.1 Scartelaos histophorus | reverse complement strand
AGCATATATTCTGTAACCAATCTGTTGCTTGTAGAAGGAAAAATAATGCTGCGTGTGTGTGCGCCCCCTGCTGGACGTTTAGGTTTACGCAGCTTTAGTCCTGCTCCAGCCCGTTTAGTTTCGGTCCCGTGTGCGCGCGCAATCATAAACGCATTTTTTTAATTCTTATGTCATTTGCTTATTAAAAGTGCAAGTACTTAATGGCTCGCAAAGCACTGGTTTACACTTAACGCGTGGCGGTCTTGATAAGTGCCTCTAAGTGCCCGGTTCGGATACGGTTGGATCAGATGACAGCTCAACTCACAGATTACTGGAAGTTTTGCTGGACTGGAAACGTCACTCCGCCTCCGCTTCTGTGGAAGTGTATCCTATGCCCTTTGGCTCTTTCAGGTGGATATTTCAGTGCGTAAATTGTTGTCCATCTTTTCTCTCGCCAAAGCTTTTCACTGGATCTTGAGTATGTCCTTTTATAAACTATCGCTTATTGGTTTTGCTTTGAGAACTTGCGTTTTTGGCAGGAAATAAAGCGCATTTCTCGGCTCGTCGTGCGCAACAGGGAAGTGAGCGAGTAATCTAGACATTTTAAAAGTTTTCAGTGGCCCTTGGAAACTGTTCCGTGGTCAGACTTAAGGTTCTTTTTGGACTTCATCCTCCCACAGCCCTTAGAAAGCGCATCTGGGGCGAACTGAATTATGGGACGCGGAAATATCAATAAGTGAAAGTTTGCGCACCAGCCATATTAGGAGAGAGACGAGACAACTAATATATGTTTTGATTATCCAGCGCACGGAAAGTAAGTTTGTTTTCTTGTTGTTGTAATAGTATTTTTATTATATTTAAGACGGTGGTTGTGTTTTATAGATGTCATAAATGAAGATGCGTCATTCCTGTTGTTGACATGGTTCCAGTTACAAAATAAACAAAGCAGGATGTGCGGCCTGTCCAAGCCCATTTTGTACTTTCTCCAAGCTGATTAAATGCGATCAAATGTTCAGTCATATAATAGACTTTTACGTTTAGGTTTATTTAAAGTGAAAATTATGTAATAGGCTGTTTTGGTTTCATTATTAGATTATGTCAAATCCAGGGAGTGTCCAGCGCATAATCTACTATCCTTAAATGTATTTAGGAAGCTACTGCGCTAGTGTTATTGCATTGGAGTGTAGTTTGATTAAGGATTGCGTTTCTAAAATGTCCAGTTATTGAATGTTGAAATGTATCCAGCCATAGGGACTTGCAGACATGCTGATTTAGGACCATCGGTGTGTAGTTCCAACTGGCCCCAACCCACGTGTGAAGTCCTTCTGTGCTGGGCTGGTTAGACTGTAACAAACTCTAGAGTTGTAAAAAAGGCAACATGCTACCATTTTGGGAGACAATAATGTTGATGTGGACCTTCTGTACGAACGTGGGATTGCATCAACAATATCCATAAATAACAGTGAATGCTTTTTATCCAGATATGAGCCCTTAGCCTCCTCCACTGGACTGGAGCCCAAACATGATCAGACTGGACCAGCGTCTTTGCACGACCCAAAAGGCTACAAAATGCTTCTAGATTTGTTCTGACTAATTTTGTGTGTTTTAGTGCATATTTTTAGTTTAAATATTTTCATAAATGAGATGCACAAAAGCCCACATCCTCCCTCTTGTCTGTAATGTAGTCTCTGAAGTAAGATATTTGCTGGAATCAAGAGGAAGTGAAGAAAAAAACGCGATTGTGGTTTATGCAGTGCTTAGTATTATGTTAGAAGCTTTTCCCCAAGTAACCAAATACCACTGCATTATTAAATGCACTTAGCTGCCATTAAACTAATTTACAGCATAGAGAGACCAACCAAAACAATATGGCATGTGCATCGCACACATGTGTGGATCTCTGAATACAAGTAGGTCACAAATAATGTTTTCACATAGTTAACACTGTTTCCCTCTGACTTGTTTTGCGTGTACAAATTGTGAAATAAGCTATTTCCTATCTGCTCTCTACAGATGAGATGAGGGTTAGATAACATGTACATAACTGTGCAGTGTCTGCTGCAGCCATGTTGAGCTATAGGATTTCACTGTAACAAATATGAAAGTCAAAAACAAAACGGGGCATTTATCACAAGTTTCTTTTAGCTAATAGCGGCTATTTTTTAACACAGACATTTTAGGGCCCGGGGACCAAATACCTCCTGCAGCCCAACTTTGACTGGCCTGTGAAAGGTTGCTTGGAATGAAAAAATAAATAAAACTACTTTCAAAATTCTGCATAATGCGTGCACTAAAACTGCAATGCTTTTACTTTGAAACCTGTTTACAGTGTGCGTGCATCATTTATGCACAGATACTCTGAAACTAGTCTGAGTCCATGTCATTAACAACAAGTCAGTGTAATGGTCAAATGTAAATGGTCCCTTCAAAATGTTTGCAAATACCAAAAAAAGAAAGGTGGACGCTGAAGGCTGCGCTTTCAGAAAAATATGGACTACTGAATATTTATTTACTGAAGTTGGGGGTAATATAACACATGCTCTTACCAGCTTTGGTAAACCAAGCCATTTACTTATTTCAACGCAGAAATAAAATTAATGACCAGAGTAGATTTCAAACTTTTGGCCGGGCCCTCCATAATATTTTCTACTTCTCATTTGATATAATTGCCTGCAGCTTTTTAACACATGCATCAACATGTTTTAGAGTGGATTGAGCAGATAGTTCTCCAAAACTATTGCTCTAAAGTACACATGCAAACTTTTTTTTTTTTTTTTTTTTTTTTTTTTTTTTTTTTTACTGATGCATGTTGTTCTGTACCAGCTAGATGCTCCCTGTAAAATGACTAGAAGAAATTATTTTACTTTGACTTTGGTTTCTCAAGGCGAACAGAAGCATGATTCAACAGAAACTAAAAGTTGCTCATTGTGCTTCGTCAGATGTGGTTCTTAGATTACGCTGCCAGGATGTCATTTTAACTAAACGTATTTCCCTGTGAGCTGTGCGTGCTCCAGACACGCACAGACAATTAAAATGCATCAGTTCTTATTAATGGTTTACAATGTATCTGCCTTTAACTGCACCCTTTCAGTTATGTAACTACCTGGCACCAGAATGTCGTGGGAATACAGAAGTATATTGCAAAAAAAAAGGTCTAAAGCAACTGTTCACTTAATTAACAAAGTAAATCATAAATCAAACTACAATCTTGTGTGCCTTAGTATGAAATGTGGGGTATAATAAAAGTATTCAGTTTGTTTGTTTTTTCATGTAAATTGCACCAAATGTTAATCAAGTTGCGATTGTTCACATTCTGTCTCACTGTCTGAACAAGATCATGCAAAAAAGAAAAAACTGAAGCACCCAAAATGTAACTTAAACTATAAATCAAACCTCTGTTGACCTAATTTGAACGTGAATTGTGTTTCAGCGTTGTTAACTGTGAGTGACCATGGCGCAGTGGTCCCGGATGACCCAGCTCTTCCAGTATCTGTCCCACGAGATGGTGAACGATCTGTACCCCTCCACCTTCCCCATCGACGTACGGCACTTTCTCGCGGACTGGATCGAGCAGCAGATCTGGTGGGAAACCGATAAGAACATGCACATGCATAATGCACAGCGTATGTAACGTCAGTGTGAATTATCGTTTATGTGTTTGCTGATTTGCAGGGAGGACTTTGAGCCTGGTAAAACGGAGCTGGAGACCCGGGCCAAATACCAGCTGGACCAAGTGATCAACCTGCTTCAGATCATCTCCGAGCAGAACAGTAGCATCGTGGACAAGATGAAGCTCCGACAGATCAGTAAAACTCTGGTATGCTTTGGCACTGTTTCCCATTAAACCCTAACCTATTTCATAAAATCTCCTTCTCTGAACTTTAACCATGTCATAATTTTTTTCACTTCTCATTTACACACTCAAAATTGCAGTTAGTGTGATTATAGATTATAACAAAAATGCAATTTTGTTGGATAAGACTGATAGGTGCAAAAAGCTTGACTCTATGTCGGTAAAACAAAGGGAACTTTTCTTTTCACGCTTGAATGGCATTTGTCATGGCATTTGCAGAGGATGTAGTCAGTGCGATTTCCACATCAACCGTCCAACGTCCAGGTGCTGAGTCATTACTTACGTTGTATGTAATAACTCATGGGTTTTCAAAATGTGGGCCACATCAACAGCTGAAAGAAGTTATATATTCAGATTTAATTGTATTTGCAAAGTCCAATGCACATCACTACATCAATTTGAATAGGCAAATCCTCCTTTACATTAAAATTATATTATAAAAACACAATGATTTTACCATGTGGCCTTATCACATAAAAATACTTGGAAAAAAAAGTCTTGTTGAATGTGAATAATGAGCACCCACGTATGGATTTCATGCAGTTACAGAATTATAGTTACAGGGTGGTTGCTGTTACACATTAACATAACATCTACCACATTACTGTACTTACACTGCGTATTTACAGGTGTATTTCCAGCCACAGCCTTTAGAGTTTGGAGTATTGGTCAGAGACATCCTCAGGAAAGAACAGTTTCTGCTCAGCAATGTAAGATTTTGACATAAATGAATATATTTACATTTGTTTGCGTTGCTAATTCTCACAAACTTGATGCTTTCAGTACCCGCAGATCTCATGTCCCCAGTATCAGCCGAAGCCCATGGCCCCGGAGATCACCATGGACCAACTAGTCAACAAAGTGGTGGAGATCCAAGACATCCGGCAGAAGATTCACGTGCTACGGGAAGAACTCAATCTGGATCAGGAAAAGTCTGAAGCAATGGCGGCGCAAGGTAAGATTTCTGTAATTTAATGAATGTTTTTTGTTAATTAATCATAATTAATCATATCATATTCAAAATGGCCTTCCCAGTCATATGAAGTGCATTGTAAATTGTAAGTGTGGAATAGAATAGAATCTCTGCAAAATAATAAACAAATGCACAACTAATTCTAACACTGTTATATACAAACATAAATAGTAACATTGTGTATTGTTGATGTGATTTTTATTAAACATGAAAGTTGTTGTGGATTAGGGTCTGTGGTGCAGAACGGTCTAGATCCTTCCAGTGAAGATCCACAGAAAAACCTTCGTATTTGTATCCAGCAGAAAGAGTACAGTCTGCACTCTATGGCCATGGTGAGGAGCCAAGCCAGTTTATATATAAAGATTAAATATGACCCTTGTGGAACCTTACAAACCATGATGTTAAAACCATATGATGTTTGTTTAGACCAGAGTCCAGCTCCTCCAGGAGTGTGTGGAACGACTAGAGCAGTATCAGTTGGACCTCATCTCCAAACTCAAGACCTGGTGCTACGAGCAGCACAAGGCGGCCATTGGCCACCCCTTTGATGAAAACCTACACCCCCTGCAGGCCGGGTCAGGACTTTTTCTACAAAACATATAGTTAACACATGTGTTATAGTTAGAGAGACTCAATATTTTATGTTTTGAAAAGTAATAAGTAATGAACTGAATTTATAATACTATGTTCTTCTTGAAGTTTACGGCATTTTTATTTTGAAAAGTTCAGTGTCTGGTATTGATACTTTGAAGCTGATGTCACCAATATGCTAACAGTAGACACTGCTCTGTCTGAGGCTTTGTTACTCACACTTAAATCTGAGCTTTATTTTAACACAATCTGGCCATAAAGAACTATGGTCTGATTGAATCAGTGATTAGAAATAGAACAGGTGAGCTGATTTGTGCTGTTAATCAACTCTCTCAAACATAAAATTACAGTCACAAGCTAGCTAGCATTTAGCTAGCTAGCATTTGCCAACAGTTTTTCAGTTAGTCACTCTCACCTTTTTGTTGAAAATCAAACTCTTAAACAGCACCTTGAACAGTCTCATGCTCCTGAAGATGTTTGCTTTAAATCCACTCCGTATATTTTCTTTAGTCAGACTATTTTAAAACTTTTTTTGACAGTGTTTGCTGATGTGTTAATATGTTGGTATGGTAACTCCTCAACTTTTCACCATTAGAAGTACAGGTAAAACACCCCCAGCATGATGTCACTGCAAAGTACAACTAGGTGATAACATTTTCTTGAGATAATACAAGTCTGATTGTATTTGTACACATTTCATTGACTGTACAGGTTTGAGCAGTTACTGGAGATGAATGCGAAGCTGCGTCAGGAGGTGTTTTTGGTCGAGAATCTGCCAAACGTGGGGCTAACAGAGAAACTGACCTCTCTGCTCACTGTCCTAGTCCAGAGGTAACAACTCAGCCTTTTAATATATTTGGAGATTTTTATTCACAGTTTTCCCCATCTGTCACAGCTCTCTGGTCATTGAAAAGCAGCCTCCGCAGGTCATCAAAACACAGTCTAAATTCTCTGCATCTGTGCGGTATCTGTTTGGGGATAAGATCGCACCAGGAAAACCCGCCATGTTAAAGGTGCAGATTATCAATGAACAGCAGGCTCGAGGGCTGGGCCAGGGGGGCTTACTCAGGTGAGAAATACAACACCATAATCCAAATAATGTCAATGTCAATTGATAATGCAATCTTCAGAAAGATATATAGTAATAGAATATAATATATATATAATAGTTGCACAGTAATTAAACATGAATACATTGAATTGAACAATTCTGCATAATGGTTATCAAAACAATTCATGGAAAAATGTAAAATGTAAAAATGCATAATGTTTTAGGATTTGTTCAAAATAACGCGCGCACACACACCACTCAAAATTGGTGGTAAACTGAGACTAAACCAGCACCAAAGCATCCTTATTCAAATGATTTAATCAATACACAGAATGTGTGATTATGTTTTTATTTAACCTTGTTTTGTTATGGTAATTTTGTTCATGATATTTTATTTTTATTCTTTTTACTTAGTGATAATGTTGGAGACCTGATGAACCACACAGCTATCCTGGAGCACAATACAACTACGAAATCCACATCAGCTGCCTTCAGAAATATGGTAGAATGCACCTTACATTGTAAACTTATAGATTATATAGTTAAGATATATTTACAAATCTGAATTGATTTTTGATTTAACAGTCCATCAAAAAGATCAAGAGGGCAGAGAGAAAGGGCTCAGAGTGTGTGACAGAGGAGAAGTTTGCTCTGCTGTTTTCTGGAGAGATCCACGTTACTGGATGTGACTACCCCTACAGCATACATGTCTGAACATTTATTATCTGAACTGTTCTTCCCATAATTATTTCTCCAGCATGGTTATTAAAATCTAATTATTCTGTCTTTTGGATTTTCACAGGTAATTTCGGTGCCAATAGTGGTTATTGTTCACGGCAGTCAAGACATCAATGCTATGGCCACAGTCATCTGGGACTGTGCTTTTGCAGAACCAGTGAGAATATTTTAGTATTAGTAGTGTTTGAAAAAAACTAAAAACTTAAACTTACCTTCTTGTTGCTCTTTAGGACCGGGTGCCATTCGTGGTCCCAGACCGGGTGCCTTGGAGACAGATGTGTAACACACTGAATGTGAAGTTCACATCGGAGGTGAACACTCAGCATTCTCTGAATGACTATAACCTCCTGTTTCTGGCTCAGAAGATCTTTGACAAACATGACATCTGTGACTTCAGCAACATGTTTGTATCCTGGTCCCAGTTCAACAAGGTACAGCCTTTATTATGTAAACTTCCTATTAAATAAAGTCATAATTTGAAAAGAATAACTTGAGGTGTCTCACATTTCTGTACAATGGTATAATAGAAAAGAAAGGAAAGAAGGAAAAGGAATATATCTATTACCACCTGCATGTAACAAATATAAATGAATCATGTATGTGTTTGTTTTCAGGAAACGCTTCCAGGACGGTCCTTCACTTTCTGGCAGTGGTTTGAGGGAGTGATGGAGCTGACCAAAAAGCACCTTCATTCTTACTGGAGCGACAGGTGCATCTTTATTTTAGCCTTAGTTATTTGAGGTGACTTCAGTTATTAAGAGATTACTATTCTTATTTGTCCAGGTTGATTTTTGGTTTCATTGGGAAGCAGCACTTACATGTGATCCTCAAAGACCGACCAGGCGGCACATTCCTCCTGCGCTTCAGTGACTCGGAGATTGGAGCCATTACTATTGCCTATGTCGCTGTCTCTGAAAGTGAGAATACCACCAGTTTATTAGCCTTTAACCTGTTGTGTCATTTCATTACTTCTATAATGAATGTTCTTAAAATGACTGCAATGTGATTATTCCCCTAGATGGAGTTCCAAAGGTACAAAATATAATGCCTTTCAGCAAAAAAGACCTGGAAATCAGCGGCCTTGGAAACCGGATCATTGACATAAACTATTTAACATATCTATATCCCAACATTCCAAAAAATGTTTTTAAAAAGTACTACATAGGTAAGACCGCTCATAAAATGGAGCATATACAAAGCATAAGATTCAACTGCCAAATAATTGAATATTGTGCATTTGATGAAACAGGACCTACAAAGGCTGCTGGCTCAGGTTACATCCCAGTCCAGTTGGTCACTGTGGCACAGCCTTCAGACATGTAGGACTCTATTTTCTGCTAATAGTTTCAAATAATAATCATAATTTTAGAGAGTGATACATTTGTGTATTTCTCATTAGTAATGGCTCTTCAAACCAAAACATGATGAGACCCGCCCCAAATCTGAACATCCCTGAGCCCTACAACTTGTAAGTCTTTCAGCAGTGCGTTATTTGATTTTAGTTAAAGTTTTGGGTAGAGGGTTTGCCACCTTATTGTCTCCATGGAGATGTTACTGCTTTGCCTGTAACGTTCCACAAGATGCCATAAAACATATCTATAAGTAAATTACAGATATTTTTTATCTGTAAATACCCTAAAATCATGGATTCTCATCATCAGAATAGCCGCCTCTCCACAGACCTGACCTGTAACTTGCTTGCCTCTGTAGTCTCATTTCCTTGTTATTGTTTTTGTTTTTTTTACCGTGGAATGCTGTAGAAAATTCCTTGCAAAACAAAGACATCTCCACAGAAACAAGCAGTTGACAGATCCACCATAAGAATTACACAGTGCACCTTTAATCAGTCTTAAGTTATGAAATTATAGGAGATATTTAAGTAAGGTGTTCATAATATTAAGGAATGCGTTTGTGTGTATAGGGACCCTAACGCTCCTCAAAATCCAGTCTCCATGATGCAACAGTATTCTCCCAGCTGTCCGGACCCCATTTACATGTAAGGCCCTGTAAAACACTTACACTTGGCATGATAACTGTATCTAACTGTGACATCAGAGTCTCTGTATCATCACCTGGTTTCTACTACTCTAATTTTTAACATAGTTGTTTTTACTTCTTTTATATATAGTGTGACTGTAGTAATACTTTCATATTTTGATTCATGTCTATTATATCGTGTCCCCTGTGTCTTTGGTCAATAGACTTTGGTAACAATGTGTAGTCTTAAAGTGGACAATCGTAGTTTTGATATAAAGGTTGAGGCTTGAGAAGAGAAATAAGCTTCTGCTAATATGAGTGCTTGTTCTCTGAGATTCAGTTTGTGGAAAGCCTCTTGGTTGATTTGCGTAAAAAAAGATGCTCAAGAAATATATTCTTAGACAAGATTTGAGGCGACAGCAATTTTGATAGAGCTGCCTAGGAGCTGCGCAGTTGTAGCGGAAATAATAAACTTTCATAAATATCAAGGTGATTTAAATTCTTATATAACTTTTGACATTGATTGTGTGTATTTTAGGGATCCCAATTCAGCACTTAGTGAACAACAAGTTGCCTTCAGCATGTAAGTCTCAAACTCTCCGCATTTCAAACTTTGCTTTGGGGGTACAGTTGAGTTAATTACCTTTGTCGAATTTATATTAGCTATTACAGAGATCCAGTTTCCCTATTTAAGCTATTCACCACTGTGTAAAAATTAGATCACTTATTTAGATTTGTATTTATACTCTACAGTCTAAAGGTCTTATGAAGGATTCTAATATTCCTGTTTCTGTTTCTTCCCCAGTTCGGACAGTACTAAAATGGATTTGGGAGATTTGAATGATTTTCTCTCTGACCTAACAATGGACAATGCCACCTCACTGTGAAAAGGAATATGGTTTCATGGACAAACATAAGAACATGTAAGAAGGAAAACACAACATGGCATGGCCCTAATGTAACTTCTGTTTTAGTTATGACTTAGTTATAAATTGTATTGCTGATACAAAGATGCGCTACAAAGTAGACAGGGTAAAAACTGCATGGACTTGTTGCCTGGCTGCATTTGTCCCATTACATTCTACAGAAAATGCCATTCTGATGGTGCAAAGTCTGAGAAATGACCTGATCATTTTCTTCTCTTAAGTATGACAAACCATATATTTATACAATGTACATGTTTTTGAGCTACTTTCTCTCAAAACAGAAACAGGGAAGGTATTTGACAAGATTATGTACCAAGGAATGTGGACATTTTCTCTATTTACATTTCTAGAGTTAGACTAGTGCATAAACCAGATGATCCTTTATTGTGTTATTGTTACAGTATTGTTCCAGTGTGTATGTTACAACCGGAGGTGTTTGTTGTTAAGCTGTTGTTGATTTTTTTATACATTTAACATATAATTTGTTGTCTGTTCAGTTTTTGAGGACCTGAACTTGTAAAATGATCTGTAATTGGAGTTCTAGTATATATGGTTTTGCACTGGTTTCTTAAAAATGTATATAGTTGCTTTGTTAGTCTGGTTTTTTCATTTTTTTAATCACTTTTTTTTATTTTAAATATGAATATATTTCTTGTATACTCCTCTAATTTGATGAATACAAAAATAGCTTTGTGAAGCTTTTGTTTATTGAAATGTCCCTTAGCTCACATGAAAATGGGTCTTCGGGGGAATTTTGGTCCCATATTCTGTATAAAGAATCTATGGTCTATCTGTTGTTTTGTTTTTGTGTAAAAATCATGCTGTACAATAACATTAAATAAGACAGAGAAGGAAGTTAGAAACATAGCGTTTTCTTTACATATAAAAATAATACATCATTGTGAAGATGAAGATCAGCCAAGCACCTTAATGTGTAATTAGAGGCATCTCTCCCCTCTGACAGCCAGAAGGTCCACAAAGTATGTCAATCAAGTACACTATTCATCCAATGTCAGTTCATAGAAAAGAAGATTTTACACTGTACATCAAAGTCTTTTACAAAGCACATTTCAACATCACACTAAAACCACTGCCCAAACACATCACACTAAGAGAAGCAGAGGGAGCACATAATGTCTCTTAAAGGCTCACTAGATGGCTGCCATGTAAACAAGGGGGAAATAAATGTATCATTTCATACTCTCATTTTTTAACAGTTAAGGTTTCTGAGCTCATTAAACAAACCAGACGTTTGTTACTGTGAGCCACAGACACATTCATATTTTCAAACAAAGTAAATCAATGAAAATGTTGATGTGAAGACAAACAGAAGAAAAGCACACTAGGTCCACACCTGTACATCTGTGCTGCACCAAAAGAGAAAAACTGAAATCAAATGAAAAGCAAAGTTGATTTGAAAAAAATAAAAATAAAAATCACAGTTTAAACTGCAATAGCCCAGTTTTTATATACATTTCAAAGCATGTGGCCAAAGGCTAATGTCAGAGCATGGAAATAAGATGAAAATGTATTATGTTGATAAGAAATATGACTAGATCAAAGATTTATCCCCTGTAGCATAAAACTTAAATAAATAATAAAAAATTTAAATGAATAAGCACACAAACACGCACACAAAAGTGACACACATATGATTTCCTCAGACAAACACAACATACGTTTGCCAAAATTGTCTAGAGCACATATAATTTACCCAAATTTCATAAAAACAGATAAGTAAAATATAATCAATAAGCATCATGCAGAAGGTTACTGCTCTACTGTTTCACTCAGAATACAAAAGGGGAGCAAACATAAAAATAAAATAAATTTAAAAAATCACACAAGAAGCTCATGATGTGTTCAACCACAATGGGCAAGTGTTTGTCAAACCACTGTTTCAGACTTAGAGTCTATGTGGCTGGAGAAGAGAGGCTGGTGGTCCACAGCTGTGGCCCCTGCCCCAGGGTGGTCCTGTGGTGGGTACAGACTGAGACTGTTGGAGGAGGTATTGTAAATTCTGTTCAGGTTTAGGATGCACTTGTCCTGTAGTGGTTTATAGAGCTTGGGTCTTGAGCTCAATGGGCTCTCCTCTGGTGTCTGGCTGCCCCTGTGCCTCTGGAGGTCTGATACCCTTCAGTGTGGCCAGCCTCTCAGACAGACCGCGCATACGAGGGAACAGCATGAAGTCATACACCAGAGCTCCTATGGCCCCTCCGATCATCGGCCCCACCCAGTAAACCTGCAGCAACACAACACAGGCATAAGCACCATTTATGCCGCGCTTCTTTAATACATTATGAGATTATTTCTACTCAAAGGTTTGATCACAATGCTGTCACAAAATTCAGTGTAAGAAAAAAATAACTTACCCAATGGTTGGCAAAGTTTCTGACCAGAACTGCAGGGGCAAAAGATCTTGCTGGGTTCATGCCTGCTCCAGTGTAGTACATCTAAATTATACAGGAAATTAGACAGAAAAGGAGACAGGAAATTAAATTAGCCCTGAAGCTGCTGATTTTTATTTAATTGTATGATTTAGTATTGTGTTCTCACCCCAAGAAGATGTCCCATGAGCACAGAGAAGCCGATGGCCAGAGCTGCAGAGCCCAGGCGGCCATTGCGTCTCTCATCAGTCACAGCAAAGATACAGATGACCAACTGCACTGTGAGGAAGATCTCCATGGTGGTGGCCATGCCCAGGCTGATCCCTGGCTGCAGCTGCAGGAGCCAGAGGGTCAGGACGAGATCAGACAGAAAAGAAACTATATAATTCAAGCTGTTAGAAGGTCTTACCGTATTGAGAGCCAGGTTTCCTCTCATGTTAGTGGGAGTGACCCCGTAGAGGACAGCAGCACCAGCCAGGGCCCCGAGACACTGGGCTATGATATAGAAGAAAGCCCTAAACAGGGACATCTGAGAGCCAATCAAATAGGCAAAGGTGACAGCAGGGTTGATGTGTCCTCCACTAATGTGGCCAATGGACTGGATGAGAGTGGCAGCTGCCAGCCCAAAGCAAAAGGCCACATGCAGAACATTGTGAGGCCCAGTGGTCCAGCGCAGAGCGGCTCCAAGGCCAAAGAAAACAAAGAACATTGTGCCATAAAACTCAGCAAAAACTGCCCTCCAGAACGACATGGACCTGAACTCCCACATCATGGCAACCAACAAAAACTTAAAAATAAATAGAGACAATGATATAGAAAATGACTAATAAATGCTGTCAAGCTGACTTTCTCTTTAAATCTGTAAACATCTATTATCTAAAGCTCTGAAGCTAACTCTGTCTGAAGATGTGTCACAAGGATGTGCCACACCTTTACTGATCAGTTCAATAACATTTAGCATGCCCTGCAGACATTTGGTCTCTATACTAGAGAGGGGAGAGATCGAAGGCCTTTATATTACACCACAGGGCCCCACTAACCCCACTACAACCAGGGGAGGGGTCATACACAATACTGCATCTCCAAACAAAATGAACTACCCTCCCACCCCTCTGATCAGTCTATAGAACCAGCATAGAGCCAACTACACATTTGTAACAGGTGCAAAGATGCACATGAAGTGTTCAGGTGGTTCACCACCTTCCCTCACAATAGTGCAAACATGAGAATATTAGCCGAGCTTATCCAAATAGAATCACATTCATTCATTTCCTCAAACCCTTTGAGAAATCACAGTCATATAAAATCTGTAAAAATAGACCAGCTGTGGGCCTATAGTGGGCAGCACCTGACCTCCATCATAGAGGTCCTATATGGGTTATTGAATTTAATTATATTATACTTTAAATCTAACATGATTCAAAGTTATCAAAGGTATAGACATTACAGTAGATTCTCCACTGCTCTATTGCTGCAGTGGCCCATGGCAGCAGAAATGATTAGACAGACATTTGCATTGTGTCCTGGTGTGTTTTGGGGGCTCAGTCTGGATAAAGCCACAAATGTTATGAGGGAAGAGGGAGAGTGTGATGCTGACCAGGGCAGCTGAGGGGCGGCCTGCATGGACTCAATAGATTGTGATGAGTTCACTGTTTTTTCTATTCACACGCGTGGCACTATTGGTTCTGCTGGTTTCTGTCATCTGTTTGCATTAGGCAGCACTGTTGAAAAAGTCACTACTGGCTAGACTAGATAAACTTGCCCTTTTGAATTTTCAGATTTTACACAAAAAAGAAATACATTACTATGTATGCCTATGAAGGTATTATGTATTATAACGATTTAAAAGAAAATATAAAATAATGTATGTTTGTCCTACAGTGCAGTCCTTTGTTTCACCCTGTCCCTACTCCTGCCATCCTTAGAAAGCCTTCTTTTGTGGGTCTAAGCCCAAGGTTTAGTCTATGGGGGTGACCACCAGAAGGTGCTTGCCTGGTGTTTTGCTGGGCCCAGACTGCTGACATGTACAAGCTAGAGCCTGCCTGCAGCTGGAAATGATGCAAATATTTGACCAAACTGCAATCAGTAGGGAATAACCTTTTTTTCATTTAGGATCTGGTGGTAAAATGCACAAAAATATATATATTTAAAAATTCTGTTATGAGAATAGTCTACCAAACAGATGAAAATACCTTAATAAGAGTACTACATAGTGGCAGACAGATGAATTTTAGCTTATGTCTGGACACCTATAACCTATTTGTTTTTATTTCTAAGCAAATAAATTATTTTTACATCAAATGAAAAGTTGAAATATTTCATTAGTATTCAATAATTATATTTTACATCACACAAACCCTTGTGGCTGTGTATTTTAACATAAATACTTGGCCAGTGTTAATTCAATGGTCTGACAGTTTATTACAAACATACTCCCACAGCATCAGACTAATGCAGCACAAGTTCAGACACAGAACATTGTAACACAAATCTAGTGATATGTGAGCAAGACATTTGTAAACTGCACTGAAAACAGGAATTGAGGTCCTTATTATGAAAGCATTTGGAAGAAAATGGCCCTGCTACAATATGCAGTGTTCTCTCAAACTGACTCCCATGTTGTCTACGAGCAAAAATGTTTATCAATGTTTTAACACAATATTTACGATGCACAAGCAAATTTTATTTCACTGAAGTTAAACTGTGTGAAATAATGACATACAACAGAAAACCCTTTTTAAATTAACACAAATGCAGTCTACAATACAAACATTTAAAAGGGGAAAACTATCATTAAAAATGGGTTTTTGGAAAATTGCGTTTTGGAGGGTTTTTTTTCTCATATGGAATCACAATACATAATCTGACATTGCAAAAACATGTGTAAGACATCAGCACGTCCCATTACAGTCATTAAAGTCAATGAACAATAACATTTTCATTTGAACAGAGTTGTTCATGCAGAACAGAAGAGCGAAGCACAGCACTGTATGTCAAGAGGGCCTCAGTGCAGTCTGTATCAACAGTCACTCCCTTCAACAGTTTCTCTTTGAAACAGTGGAGATCTTCTCTGGAGCGGCTGCCATCTCATGTCTAAGTCTCTTCAACCCAAGTGCATTACATACTACTGGGGGGGATCCTTATTTGTCTACTCAAGGTCAGGCATTTCTGAAAAATTGAACAAGATCATTTAAAACTGATTTCCTAGTGACTCATCCACTGTTAGGCACCCTGTGTTACTATACAAAAAACACAAAGAATATTGAAATAATGCATATACTTACGGTCATCGTCACTGTCTCCAGATTCATGCTACATCAAAGACAAACAAGTCAGATTTGGGCAATAGATTTTTAAAATATATTCTATTTAGTAAACTTTATTTTACCTCATCTAAATCAAGGTCATCCCCGCCCATGTTTTTCATGATCTGAAAATATCTGCAGTCAGCATTGTACATTTATATGGAATTTCTTTAATCGGGTTCATTTACCTCTGAGAATTTGTCAAACCCAGACAAATCTTCATCCGAATCATTTTCCCAGTCTTTCCAATTGTTAAAATCAACACTCAACCAGTTGCACTGTAACATAAGACATTACAAAAGACAACATACATTTGTTATTTCACAATTTTTACCTTTTCTCGTTGAGTTATTGTGCATTTTTTCCAACCTCTTTGAAATTCATCTCTAAACCTCCAACTGAAGAGGCCTTTTCTAGACTATTGAGTAACTTATAGGCCTACCATTTCTGTAAGAAAACAAAGTGACTTGCCTTTGCTTTAGCTTTGGTTAGTCGCACCCATGTTTTCCCTGGTTCTGCCTTTCGTATACAACACAAAACTGACCTGTCAGTGCGTCTGTGCTTGGATTCCTGAAAACAAGACAATATGAATAAAATACAAAGAAATATATAGACATCTAAACTAAATAATATATTTGTTTAAACTTACTTTTGGGTCTATTTCTCCAAAAAGCTCAACTTCATTTTGATGTTTGACATTATCTGTTCCACTAACACAGCTATGACATAGAACAAGAAGTGAAAATTATTTTTGATCAAATGTTAAACGTTTAGTAGCAGATGAACAGTCACCTGAAAACCAGCTTGCTTTTGTCAAAATTTACTTTGACATCTCTGCTGTCTTCAACACAGAATTCAAGAAAAACTGCGTCCCGTCTGTCATACCATTTAGCTGGTGCAGGATGCCTGTTGATAGAAAAGATTAAATGACACAATGCAAATCTCTAGTCATTTTAACTTTAAAATAAAATTAATTATTCAGGCAGGATGCTTTATCATTGCTGTATTCTTGATGTACAAAGGTCACCTGAGTTCACGTTAAACCTGGGCAAAGCTTGACCATTCATTATAGTCAAAGGGGTGAGGGCCAACATACTTTACAATTACTATTTCAAGAGATCAACACATGCTGAGCAAATCTACTTACTCCTACACATATCTATTCAGTTTAATAATAAAAGACATGAACAATTTCTATAACTGATCACTGCAAATGTATTTCCTGCTTACTCCACCGAGCGTTAGTTACCCCAATAGCCCAAGTGTAATCTACCAGGCTAATGATGACACCACGCTTTTTCATTGCTAACATTAACCTGTGATTGACATTAGCTTCTTTGCTAATGATAGAGCTTTGGTGAGTGAAGTACAAACGACTATTTTTGTATCAGTGACATGTGTTTGATCACAATTGGCTGAGTAAACTGAATATTGTACATTAATGAACGCGAAAGCTTCTCTCGGTGTGAGTAACACGTTGTACTATGACAGTATTGAAGCTAACGCGTGTGCTATGCCAGTAAGCTAATGTTAGCCGATTGTCCTACTCTACTTGAGGAACGTGCTGACCACTATAGACCAAAAAACAAATCAAAGACTTACATTTTGATAGTGTTTATAAATTATCACCGTTGGGACACGTTTTGGTCAAGAAACTCAATCCTTGTTCAGATTCACCCGGCTACTACGTTCATTGAAACGTAAACAGTTAACAAATTGTGCGATAGTCTGCTGTAGTATCGCGTTGTTTGCGTCTTTAATACGTGACGCGAGAGCGGTGCCCAATATGGAAAAGCTAGAGGAGCTTGGATACTGTTGCAATGGCAATTACAGCGGTCATATTGTGACTGTAAGAAGAGCAAAATTCTAGTATAATTAAAAACAGGCCAATGCCTTAAAATGATAAATAATAGTATTAAGTAATGAGAACTCGCTTGTGGCTAGCAGTATATGCCAGGGTCTGTTTCCACTGAATCTGTCCAAGTTTCAGGCAAATGATTCCTTCCTGAGTTATAACAACGGAGGACCATCAATAGACATGCATGTCTATGCCTGAAATCCACAAATAGACCTTAATAATACTGGCCTATTCTTTATTTAAAATTACGGTGTGTTTGGAAGTTAAGACACTGCATGAACATAATTATTCATAATTATGCTATCTACCTGACACCATAGATAAATAATAATAAAAAGTGAAATCAGCAAGGATAAAGTTAGTAGATAAAGTTTCTGAGTAGCTTAGAATGTACAGTCTCAAAAT
>KN508328.1:1278-28564 GCA_000787155.1 Scartelaos histophorus | reverse complement strand
AGAGCAGATTCGAACCACCAACCTTCAGATCAGTGGACACTCTACTAACTAAGCTACTATCACCCCAAGCATTCTGTGTGATTGAAAGCTGTTGCATGTCAAATATTAAAGGCAATACAAACGTATTCCAATCTGTTTGAGCTCATACGTTCTCTATTATTTGCTGTGAATTGTCAAGTTTAGCCAGAATACAGCGGTAATGTTGTATACAGCAGTGTAACACTTTGGTTTGATCACAGAAGCTGAAGTTCACAACTGTCCTGCTCTGTAATCACACACACATAGACTATATATAGACTAGAACAGACACATACAGAGGTGGAAAGGCAAACAGTGGAGCACACACATTCAGTTTAAAAACACACAAGAAACAGATGTGCGGCAAGATGGTGAGAATATCTGATACTTTCCCCTGTAAATGTGCGTCATAGAACATCTGATGAGGAATCCAGTCTCCATTAGCAATAACCAACAAAGACAAGCAAAAGAAAACAAGGTCAACATCTGTAACAGAGCAGTGTGGTTTTTTTTTTGGTTTTTTTTGTTCTAGAGGACTGATTCAAGCTCATACCAAAACAGGAAAACATAACTATTATTAAACTAAAAATGTCTCTATATTAGACTGAAAAAGTCTCTTGAGTCTGACCAAAGAACCAATGAACGTGAATATGAACAATGCGGCTAGTCTTCTCATTGTTGTCCTGGTTAGAATCTGCCCAAAGACGAGAGGATCTGGAACCGCCTCCTCCCAGTGTGATTGACATGTGGATTCACCAATAGAGAGACGCATGCTACGTTCACATCACATGGCTGCTTACATATAAAACCATGCAGGACTAAGAAACAGTGTTGATTTGGTCAGAATCAAAGCACCAAACTCTCAGGTAAAATAAGTTACACATTTTGTTCAGAAAGTTGGAATGTTGTGGTTGGATTGTCTAAAGTCAGGGAAAAAATGCATAAGGGACTAGCCAAACAATAGAATTAGTCCAAGGTATTTATACATTTTACATTTAGAAAATTATTCAAAAAAAGAAAAAAAAAAGAACTGATCCAAGGTTAACGTTTTTAAAATTCAACTTTTTAGAATATAAAATGTTTACCGTTCGTGGTGCTTTTAATCTAAGTGATTTTCAGCTCTGATATAAATGATGCACATTTGATACACAACAGCACTAAGAAGTACAATACACCGTGGGATACAGAGCTAACAGTCAATGTAAACAGTAAGAACAACCGCCGCATGTGGCATTGAGGAAACTTTGAGTAGAAGTTAAACATTGAGTAGAACTTAAATTTATCTTCAGTGATTCGGTAGATAATGTGAGAACGTGTCCTTGGTTTTAGGTAGGTACAGATCTTTAAAGGTTGTGGTGCTCCACTCACTAACTGTGTGATCTAGTATATAGATTGTTCCCATAAGAGCGCAGGCTTGTTTTTGGCCCGGATGTACCTGCTCTCTGTTCTCAGTGTTGGATCAATAGGGCACCGAACACAAGAGGCCACAACTGTCTTCAAGCTATAAAATATTGTTTGGCAGAACATTTTCCATTTCAAAGTTATTTCACAAACGCTTTCGTGTGAGTAAAATGTGGGTCTGGAAAACTGATGTAACTTTTAGTCACCACATTTGAAACTTTGTCTTTCCTTTCTACTTTTCGTTGCCATGGCAACTGTAACAAAAGGGGGAAATGCTTATCCTATGTTGTTCTCTGTGTAATTACTTGATTTTCTTTCTGCAAACAATAATTATCCTGTGTGATTGAGACTCAAGATACAGGCAGGAAAAGATACCTGACAGTGTGTGTATTCTTGTTAAATGTTTATTTTTTTAAATACTTAACTAGCACTCAATGTGGGTCAGGATTAAGTCAGGTTTAAGTCTTTATATTGTAGAGTTTCTCCGAAAAGCATGCTTCAAAGAGACCATGGTTCTTTCTAAACTTTAATGATTTCCAATTACTTTGACACGAACCTCGACTTTTTAATCAAAAAACAGCTGGGGGCAGGCTCTCTCACTGTTCACGGGCTAATTAGGTAACGTTCCTATACCATCCCACAATGGGGCTACTCCATCTTGTAGTCCACAGGAAAATCAACTTTGGCCTATTGCATCTTTGAAACTTGAGTAAGAAGTGACCCTAATTCAGATCACTTTGTAGTTCTCACTGAGCAGGAGGACTTTACCCTCAATTAAACACAAAAGCATCTCTAAGGCCTATGGCTCCAGATCATAGGTCAACATAATGAGGGCTGCTTTATATTGCAATTTGTCAGTATCCACAAATGTGACACAAATGTGAAAACGCAATAATTAAAGTGATTTCTGACCCCAGTTTTGACCAGAGACAGAATTAGGTTTTGATGGATGCCCAGTTTAAGGGGAAAGAGAAAATGAAGGCCACAGGGTGAATAATTTAGCCCTTCTTTACTTCAAGGACTCATAAAATTTTACAGTGCATAATTGGATGGAATTGGACGCAGCCCGAGGTTCTTCCACCATTAAGTATTATTAGTGCTCTTGTCATTTTGAAAGCCTTCGCAACAAGTTTTAGCTGTATTTACTTGTACAACGGAAAAGCCTATGTTTAGGACCGTAGAATAAACAAACCTTTTACATATTACTTATGGTGTGTACAAACCTGCTTTAAAGGTAGTGTCAGTAATCTTAAAGAGCAGATCTTGCCTGAAATATGGCTTGTTATTGGAATGTACACTTTACAACTCATATGCGTTTATTCATCTTATTCATCTTATCCATCTAATGATGGAAGATTAGGACCTTTTGCCATTTGGGTTGCACCGATCTGATACTGGCATCAGATATCGGTGCCAGTACTGAACAATTTGGAGGATTAAAAATTGGTTTCTAAAAATTTGTCTAATATCCTGGTTGGACATATACACTGATGAAATTTGTCTTATTCATACAAAGCTGGGATAAATAACAGCTACATAACACATTTTAGAACAGTGTTGTCTAATACTAAACTTATTTTTAATAAATAAATGCTATTGTCAGTCTCTGCTCTGGTATAGGATGATAGGGCAGATACTTATACAGTATCAGAATCAGTACTGGAACTGAAAAGCTGCATCGGTGCACCCTTAGTTGCCATTTAAATGAACAATTTATACCTGAATACCTGAATGGGAAGAAGACCTGTAAATATTGCACATTACATAAAGCTGAAATTGAACCGACAAACACTTTGCTCAGAGCTAGACACAAAACCTCTCTGGCACTAGGAAACCGTAAGCACTCCATTACCTTTATATATTAACTGCCATCTGTCATGGAACTCCACAGTTTCTCTTTAACACAAGTGCACATTCTCCTGACAACCCTTTCCCATGCCCCTACTCCCTGACAGTACTTTAAATTGTACTGCAGAGCTCTTTAAGTTTCCCTGACAGACAGATGGACAGGTGCATGTTAATAAAGCAGGCATTCAAAGGGAAAAAACCACAAAGCACAAATTTCTCTTTGTGGTGCCCTTGCCCAGTGTCTGGGGAGGCTTCTCATGACCCCAGGACCTGGAGAGAGGAGCAGAGGAGCAGAGGGAGGATCAGAGAGAAACACAGCCAAACAGGGGGATTGACTGTGCTGCTCTGCATCAAGGAGTCCGACCTGAGATAACCCAGTGTCTATTAGGCGCTGTCAGCTTTTTAGTCTGCTAATTGTGCAGTGTAGTTCTGTACTTGATAAAACAAAAATACAGTTGCAGAGTTTTTTTGAGATATACTTTCTATACTAATACTTTCTATACTACGAATAATAATACTAAGACAAAAACAAACAAAAACAATAAAACGCTAAAGCAGGGTATTCAATTACCAAATTACCTTAACCCAACTTCAGAAAAGGTTATTAGGCCTTTTACACCAAATGTGGCAGATGACCTTCTGGAGACGTAAGTTTCAAAGGAAGGGCCTGTCTCATCACCAAACTGAGACAAGCTGAAAATCAAGAGAGTTTTCCTGTTGTGTCTCCAGAGTCCACCTAGCTCCCCCAACGCTGCTGTGTTATTTTGACTGATTGTTGTAAATATGTTTTGTTGCTAGTTATAGATCTAAAAGAGAGAAAGGAAAATTTTTATTTTGATTGAAATGTTGTTTTTTTAGGATGATGCTATGGATCACACCTTGCATATAACAGTAAACATGGGCTCATAGTATTATTTCGGCGTATTATACTGTGCATACATTTTATAGCGACTGCCCATCCTTGTTGCTTTCTTTATCTAATGACTGTTTTCCATTCGGATTGCTTGTCTGCAAATGAAGTGAATGAATAGCAGCCCGGGCAGTTGTTAAAACATTGGGGACCCTCTATCTAATAAAAGAGCATTACATTTGGTACAGTGGATATGATATATAATACAGATGCATAATTATATCTACTGCTACAGTGGTGGAGACTAATGCCATTACAGAGGATTTAAATGTGTGTGTTGTCCAATCATTTTCCTTGTGGAGTTACACCGCGAGGCACCAGCTATTTTCCCTGCACCCCATTAGACCTAAATGGATGTATGAGACTGTGAACATTCTATTACAGTCTTTGTAATTTTATTATATCATAATAAGTACTCATGTAGTGATAATTAATTATGGAATAAGGGCCATGCACTTGTGAAATTACCCAGGCCTTAAGGAGACTGGAAATAAAGTTATCTCCAGGCAATCTGCTCTCAGTTTGAGCCAGAGCAATAACACCTCCATCCCAGTATGTGTGAACTTTCATTGATGACAGGCCCCCATTGCTGGACCTTAATACACGGATCATTTGACCCGTGAACAAAGACTGACAAAAAATAATATCCATGGGTTTCAGAATGATGAAAAATTAGCACCATAGCAATTAATAATTTAAACAAGAGTATTAAAAGAAAAAGTCTGAAAATCTGAAACCTATGAATACCTGGGTACTGACTGAAGGAAAAAAAAAACTGAGAAAGAAACAAAGACAAATAATGCAAAGACCATTTGATAATATGGAAATTACTGTCTAAAAATGTGTTTTCATTAGTAAAAGAGGAAATGAGGATCACGCTTTTTCCTTACCCTGAATTATAGAAGATTTTGAATTTAATACAATTATTAAGAGAAATTGTCAAGAGAGGCCTGCCTGTGTAATAATCTGTTCTTTCTGATTTTGTGTATTTTGTACATTAACACACATTTCTTTGTCCATTCTTAAAATCCATACACGAGAACTATACTTGTAGTTCTCAGTATTTTGATGTTTTCCAGTAAACTGCTGCTTCAGCTCCATGTTGTGCTGATAATGAAAAGTAGTCGTTATGTCTGTAGCGCACTATCAGGGAACCATACCTGCTCCTGTTGTTAAACATTTAGGATCTCCTCACAACACAACAAACTGCTTTCATTAGCACTCGTACACCCCCCTGACAAACTTTCCCCCAACTCCTTCCACTCTGTGTTGTTGTTGGCTCCCTGCACATTGTCAATCCTAACCTGCTTCTGTGCTGCTCTTTAGTCACTCAGTGTCAGAGCACATAATACTTTAAAGATGCCGCCACAGCACTTTTTCGCTGGAGTGTCTTTGTGTTTGCCTCGTGTTGCTTCTGGTGCACTCTGAGGAGGCAAAGCAGGCCACAAGTTGGTGAGTGTGGCTTTTACTTGTTATCACCACTGCAGCTTTGGCAACGCAACTAGATTGTCCACAGGTCACCAGGTGCTGTCGAGGGTTTTGTTTCTATACGACTGAAATAACCCACTTCTATGTCACAATGTGAGAGTCAAAATAATATGTTCCCTGTGATCTAATACAGGCGTGTTTAGTTTTTAATATGGTCTTTTATTTACATGAACCAGTGGACATTTGGAGTCATACAGATAGCTAGCAGAGTGCCAGTATTGCATCTGGGTGCAGCTTCATCAAAGCAAGGCTAGGGAAGCAAGTGACATTCTGACACTTACTGAAGTGTCAAAAAATTATATATTTTTTGTTTTGTTTTGCTATAATACTTTACTATTACACACAGCATAGGGGTCTGGTGCATAGAGTAATGGGCAGCGTGCTGCCCCCGCGACCCAGCCGGATTAAGCGGGAGAAAATGGATGGATGGATGGATGGACTTTACTATTAATACTACTGTACAAAAAACATATTAGGTTTATGCTTTAGGTTTACTTTTAGGTTTAGGTATATGCTTCTGAGCTGTACTTTGTAGTATTGTACCTAAAGGGACAAGTTCAGACGAGAAGAACACACACTTGAGGATTGCATTCACTGGCACAGGCCTGAAAACTACGAGCTGTCAATCACACCATCACTGGGGAGTTGGAGATTCAAAACCCTTCAGAGAGAAATAGTTGAATGCACTGGATTAATCACGCTCTAACTATTGATTTGCCTGGCAAATCCAGACTGATATCTCTGTGTGTTTTGATGCAGATGCATATGAGTCTAGTCACTCATGAGTCACTCTCCTTTGTGTCTCACCCGAACAAGATCATGCGATCATGTGTCATTTACAAATAAACATCTCTCACCTCAGATTACTAGTTTGGTGCTTCGCTCATTGATTCCACAGAAATACATCATGTTTTTTAGTCCCTTGTGATTTATATATTTTTGTCTTTGCTAGCAGCCATATTTGTTTTGATATGAACAGACCATGCATGTCCCTAACTGGCCAGGTGTACAGGTGTGAATGCAAGTGCGGTACAAGACTCGCACGGGTCCCATAAGACTTAACGTTTTTAAAATCAATGCAGCCTGTTACACTGCTAAACCGGATATGC
Organism: Scartelaos histophorus; assembly: GCA_000787155.1. Lineage (NCBI taxonomy): Eukaryota > Metazoa > Chordata > Actinopteri > Gobiiformes > Gobiidae > Scartelaos > Scartelaos histophorus. The sequence continues at coordinate 21,790 of KN508328.1, read as the reverse complement.
AGAGTGTGAAAAAACAAGGCGAATCACCAGGGACCAGACTTACATCTGCATGAAGTATTGAAGAAATGTGGTTTCCCTGGATCCCAGGGAAACTATTGATGACTTTACCACAAATCAAATAGTGAGGTATGATGATAAGATGGAATAGTGGGCATATGAAATTAAACTACTGAGACTGTGAAAGTCATAATTGTAATTCAGTGCTTTTATGGTTACTTCTGCACTACGCTCCAACCTACTCTTCCTGTGGCCAGTCTCTGTCATAATCTTAGTGACAAGTGGATTTCACCAGTTGCTGTGAAGTGTGACTTTCTCGAAGTAATATAAGTGCAAGAACAGTGATTTTTAAAAAGCCCCCTATAATGAGCTCTGATGTTTTAAAGCTTGATTTCCTCAGCTAAAGAGCAAAAAGTAAGTGTAAGTGTAATTGATTCCTATGCATCCTGTTTCCTTCTTTCTTACTTTTTGCTTGGCGTTGAAGTGAAAGATAGATCATTAGCTTTAATGGACTTCAGCCCTGTCATTACATGTCCCATTTACCTTCACTGCATAACACTCTGCTTTTCATATGGGCACTAGAGGAGGGCATTAGGATGAGAGAAGCACAAGATAAGTGCCAGACAAAATGTGACAGGCCAGACAAAAGACACGAAGCACACAGTTGAATGTGAATGAACAAAATAATCAAGAACATTTTTTGGAGGTGAAGAAATATAAACTGTAGCAAAGCTCTACAAGATTTTGTCAGCTGTATTTCTGTGAATATGGGGGCATAATGGAATAACTTTGCTACATGTATCTTCCCTAAATTAGTTTTTCTTGAAGGTCCTATATTACACAAAATTTACTCATGAGAGCTTTAAGCCTTGTTATAATGCTGTTACCTCTTCAGAAATAAACCTGGAGTTGTGTTTTGTTACATTCACACATGTTTGGGTATTATTAAAATGTTTGGGTATTATTAAAATGTCACCTTGTGACACCACAAAGCAGTTGTTTTCAAGTTAATGGCTACCTTTGCCTTCACTTCAATAGAGATCGGCAATTCCATGGCTGAAATTATCCAAATGTTTCTTGTATGGAGTTTAAAAACACAGTGGAGCACTTCCTGTATTACCACATGGCAGTGTTTTCTGTCTGAAAGAAGAACTAAATATGCAGGATTACTGTGTTATGTGAATAAAACAAATCACAACTCCGGTATGTTTGTGATGTGAAATCAATATTATAACACAGAAAATAGTGCAATATAGGTCCTTTAAATAGTATGGTAAATACAATATTAAAATGAAGTAGAATTTATTGCCAAATATTATTCTGCTGTCACTGCAAAAAAATCAAAATTATGTATCCAACTGAGCAAATAAAATGTGACATTTGTAAGCTACTGAGTGTGAGAAAATAAACAATTAATAGCTCTTTGTGTCAGTATTAATCATAAAATGAGGGCACAGGCCGAGAGTGGTGCTAGGTGAAACTAAATCCTTTCATTACACATTGATTAGCTCATACTGACATGCTGGGCACAGTTGAAATGTTCATTTCCTCTGATATTTACGACAAAGAAAATGTCAAAATGAAATCCTTGCGCTGTGCATTAATTCAATGGGAGGGTTTACAGTCATGAAAGCACATTAAACTTATGCCTGCTTGAATTTGTATAAACCTTTAGTAGACTAGCAGAGCTTCTGTGTTTTTATAAGTACATCTCTGGGAAAGGCGACTAATATTTCAATGAATAATTTAGTATACTGTTTTTAATTAAAGTGTATTTAATGGTGCATTATGTATCTATACTAGTGGAGGGTCTGCCACCTGCCTGGAATTTTACTAATAACAGTACCTTTATCTCACATATTTATTTGCATTTTTTGTAGTACAAATGTTTTTATTGTTATAAACAAACAAACAAACAAACAAACAAACAAACAAACAAACACACACACACACAAAAACAATATTTAAATGAGAAAATATAATTGCTTTCATGTAGATTTTGGCAGTTTGGATTGTCTATGATTTTCTTATACACCTGAAATTGTACTGTGGGCTTACCTCTCCACAGATGCGAACTTGACCTGCTTGACACCTTGGAGATAAATAAGTGACATTATACAATACAGTAGAATATTCCTGACAAACCAGTAACATCTCCATAGAGGCAAGCTGGTGGCAGACCCTTCAGCTAAATACTTCCATAGTGCACCTTTAAGTTTAACTAAATTGTCCAGAACTTTATTTGCCAAAAAACAAGGTGATAAATGAGTATTTCCACCTTGAGTTCAGGTGCCAGTGGAAATCTCCCTTTAATTCCGTGCCCCATGTTCCCGAGAGCAGGTACCAGAGAAGCGCCGCTCTTGTTGAGGTTTGAACTTTGACCCCTTGCGCCCCCTGCTGCCTGGAGGCCCCGTTCTCCCTGTCAGAGCCGCCAATCACCAGCACACTGCTTTTAACAACCAGCAAATGACTCTGTGTACACATGCATTTCACCACACAGTGCCACTTTAACTTTTTACTTACAACTTTCAACCCAAAATGTTTTCTGCGGTTGTGTTTCTAAAGCTATTATTTATGAGAACATGAAATTCATAAATATTCTAACAAGGCTACAATATTCACAACAGCTTGTAAAGTGAACCAACGTGCCAGACGGTGTTGTGTGGTACCAGCAGACAGCACATGTCCAAGTGCAAAAAACACATTACAAGTATTCACAAAGTACACAGAGGAATCCAAATGACTTACTTTAGATCTTGGAACGGCTCAGCTCGAACATGAGATGTCTCTACAGAATGGCTAAACACAACACCTTCATTCCCTGCAGAGAGCGAAAGAGAGATGGGAGATAAGAGATGGGGGAGAAATGGAGAAGAGAGAGAATAGAGAGAGAGGAGAGAGAAGAAAGCGAAACATAGAAAGAGACAGAAGAGAGCAAGAGACATGGAGGAAAGGGATGGATGTGGAGAGAGAATACAGAGACAGAGAGATGGGATAGAGGGAGAATAGAAAGAGAAATGGAAGAGGAGAGAGATAAAGGGTTAAAGATGGAGAGAACGGAAAAGGAGAGATGGGGAGAGAGAGAGAGAGAGCCAAGGTAGAGGTAGGGAGAGATGGATATGAGAGAAAAAGAGGGGGAGAGATAGATAGACAGCAAAATATTGAGCGAGATGGGAGACAGAGGCATGGAGGAGGAGAGGAGAAAGAGATAGAGGGGAAGAGAGAGAGAGATGGAGAGGGGAATAAAACAGTGTTAGTCTAAAAAACACCAGTCACTTAACATGCATGACACAGAGCTCTGATCGGCCATGCATCACACCACTTATGTTTAACAAAAACCCATTTAATGCAGCAATATTTTACTCAGCGTGATTTAAGTACCAGGAAATTAATTGGAGGTGAGACATTAGAAACTCTGAAAGGTATTTTTTTAAATAAAATTCCCAGGTCACTGAGTTTGGAACACTTTTAATTAAACTTTATGCTTCGTCAATTGTAGTAGAACATCAGGAGTCATTTTGTCTGCATATTATCACATTTTTCTTGCTGTTTTCTCATCACAGACATATCTGGAGTCATGTTTTGTTGAAAACTGAATGACATCATACGGTGGGACAGAGCGTCTTTAGCTTTTTGAGGTGCAGACAGACCAATAATGCAAAATTACTCAAACATGTAAAAGAAACAAACCACAATTCCAGGCGTTTTTTTTTGTTTTTGTTTTTGTTTTTTTTTGAGAAGTTGGCAATAACATCATTTAAAATTCCCTACAGTCAATTCTGCGTAATACAGGACCTTTCATTTCAAAAACTGACAGAACAGATTTTTTCTTTTGTTATGGATGATACCTGGACAATAGAGGAATTACTTAGACATCTTATTTCAAAAGTATTTTTTAGCTTTCTTTCTTTGCGCCTCTAATGGGTTCTATTCACACTAAGTTACTAACCGGGAAGATACTTGGAAAGAAGCAATTACAACTTCCGGCGGGCAATTACAACCATACATATAATAGTCAACCAGGGAGTCCAGTGTCATTAACAAGACCGGAAGTTGTAATTGCTTCTTTCCAAACGTCGTCCTGGTTTGTGACGGAAACGTGAATAGAGCCCATAGAGTTATATTGAAACAACCTCTACAATCATAACTCATGCTGATTACAAGATGTTAGAGCACCAGGCCCTGTTATGCTGTAGGTCCTGAATGACAGTGTATTTTGGAGCAATAAAAAAAACTGTAATTGAATAGATACACAATAAATAAGAGCATACGGTGTGGTACTTTCTAGATTAAGTCACACAGGGCATTGCTTTTTAGACCAGTGTTTCTGGGTACAGCAGAGGTGTTGATATCCTGCACCAGATCTAGCTAATAGCAGTATTTAGCCCCCATTGTTGAGTGGCTCTTTGTCTGGGGCCTGGAGCAGATGTTTGAGATGAGCTCTGGTCCAGGCTCCAGCTGAGACTGTGCTGTACAGGCTGCACACTCAGCACTGCAGCTAATGGAACAGCATACACAACTTTATTCACACTATCTCGATACTTCAATAATGCAGCAAAGACAGGTTAACTAAGGCTGAGGTCACAAAAGAAGTAAAAGTTCAGTACAAGTACAAGAATCATGTAGTCTAATGTCATACGCACTTTAAAGGTTAAACAAGGGAAGTCATCACTTATTTTCCTTTTCCTTTTTAGGACAGACTGTCATATGTCACACATTTTTTTCAGTCTCACACCTTACTCACAAACTTAAAGGCAGAGAAAAGAGAGGAGCATTATTTAAAGTCCAAGAATGTGTTCACCTGTAACACGTAGCTTCTCAGTGCCAATGCTGATTTCTTCTTCATCTGCAGAGAACAGCACTCTCTCTCCATCTGCGCTCCTCACTTCAAACCTCTGACACTGCGCCTCTACCATCTCTGACCCTGGAAAACACAAATATACACTATTAAAATCATATAGTTAATGGCACAGTAAAACTACCAAAATGTATCTGGCAAGCACTGACATTGCATGTGATTTATATTTTCAGGTTTCAAGGCAGTAGCAGAGAAGCAGAGAGAAGAAATATAGACTGCTAAAGTAAAACCTTTTTTTCTTTTCATAAAAACAGGACATTCTGTTGTTTGCAGAGCTGCTGAGAAGCCTTTGTGATTTGATAATATCCATCTTAACGTGATACAGTATATTGTGTATTTTATTTATTTTCCATGATGAATTATGTTTGACTGATAATATTCACTCTTGAGTCATGCACGTGCTTATACGTGCATGACTCATGTATGTGATATTGATTCACATACATTCACAAAAGAAAACATGCATTTTCCATACAAAGAGATAGTGTCGGTGACTCTATCATCACACCTTCCAAAAAGCAATAAAGCACCTCAGGCGCCAATATCATTTTAGAAATCAAAGTAACATTTCAAACACTGAATATATTTTTATAAAACCTTACTCCAAATGTCAGATTGGACTATAATTCCCTGCAGCATAAACATAGCCTTTGACTTGACAGGTTACAATAAATGCCCTTTATATCGTCACTTGTGGTGCCACAGATTTCAAACTAACTATTGAATTACCCATGGGACCCTGGTGTGTTGACGGTGAGCCCATTCTGAGTGTAAGTAATCATCCTGCTGAGCCCTGTCAATCATAATCTGCCTTCATTAGCCGTCTGCAGTCTGGGATTAAGTCTTTACTCTCATCTGGATCTCATTGTCTTTATCCCTCCTATCGCTGTCTTAATCCGCTCTCTGCTCCATCAGCCGCACACAGAGAGAAGCACTCCAGTTTGTCTCATCCTGAAGAGAGCTGAAGAGTGTCTGTCTCTGCTGCTTTGGAGTGTCTGTTTGTGGGGAAACAATGTGATCAAGACAAGAGCCCTGCTTAAAGACGCACACATAGAGAAATAGAGAGATAGTGCCATGGATTAGACCAGAGTTGAACTGTGTTATGTATCAGACAAAAGTGGTTTTCTAAGTGTTGTTGTAGTAGTGGAGTTTCCCAGTCATGAATCCTCCTGAAGGATTCATATTACACCATTTTCTGATCTGTTATAATGTTGTTTCCTGATCAAAAACATACCTGGAGTTGTGTTTCGTTTCATTCAAACATGTTTAACACACAAACCCTGCATATTTAGGTTGAGTTCATCTCTCAAACATAAAAAACTCCTTCACTAGAATCATTTGGATAATATTACCCCTGGAAATGCCAATCTCTACTGAACTAAAGATTGACTTGAAAATTTAAAAATGACCATTTCATGACATCACAATGTGGAGTATTTTGATCTTGAAGGAAAAAACACAATTCTGGTTATGTTTTTCAGAACATACCAACATTTTAACAAGGCTTAAAGCTCACAAGAATCCATTTAGTCTAATACAAGGCCTTTAAAGAAGTTAAAAGATGCTTTTGGCCGATATAGAGTTATAATCTATGGCACCTGTTATCACAGCAGAGCATACAAATCCCCCAGATTTTTTTGCATCTGATGTGTCAAAATCAATTGCAATACACTTCTGGTGCATTCCACCTTAAGTCATTGTTCAGTCATCTTTCAACTTTCAGGTCTGCATCATCTTAAAGTGTAATATGCTAATAGTATAAAAAAGTCAAAACAACATGAGAGCTTGTGTTTGTCTTAAAGTAAAATATCTTAAAATTCAAATTGTTAATGTCAAAATGTCAAATTTTGTCCCTTTTCCGTTTACCAAATTACAGCTTGATAACTTAATTGCAAGTAGTTTCAGTATTTTACATCAGCTCCTTTTGAAACAACTGGATGGAGTTAAAATGTCAAATACCAATGTGAAATTAATTTTACATATTCTGTCAAAAAACACAAAGTCCAGATTGAGTTCAGAGAGGAAATAATTACCTGCTCATTATTTCTGAAAGCTTAAACTGTCAGTTAAAGTGTCCCCTCATAGCTCTAGTGTTAACCCTGATTATAATGTGTTTGATCAGGTACCTGTGATTGCCTTCTCCCCACTAGAGCCAAGTAATTTCACCGTCACCAAAAACAGCAGCGCTCCTCATTAAGCAGACATGTTAATTGATTCACTGATTTCAATAATCTCTTCCTAACAGGATCTGCTTTGTCGTCACCGGTGTCTCTCTCTCTGTGGGGCCATTTAGACCTTAATAAAGTCTTTTACAACAGTGTTCAAAAGAGAAAGGTGTCAGGTTGTGTCAACTGAAAATTAGGACATCGTAATTCAGACTCAAGGTCATGTTTTGGATAGTGATTTGTTTGGAGTTATTTTGAGGAAATCTGTAGACCACATTTGACTGATGACTGACCAAAATGCCAAACTAAACTACAAGGAAAGAAAGTTGTGTTGCTCTAGCAACCTTATTTGAAACCAGTCTCTTGTTATTTTACTATTTATTTAAAACAATATATTACTACAGTCAATATTTTTACTCATTGCTATTATAATATACTGTGATGTGTGAACTGTGCCCTAATAATTTCCCTTCTGGATCAGTAAAATTTGTTTGAGTCTACATTTTAAAATAGAAACTTAATAATAATAATTCCTTGCATTTATATAGAGCTTTTCAAGACACTCAAAGCGCTTTACAGTTCATTCTTCATTCACTCCACACTCAGTGGTGATAAGCTGCTATTACAGCCACAGCTGCCCTGGGGCAGACTGACGGAAGCAAGGCTGCCAATCTGCGCCATCGGCCCCTCCGACCACCACCATCATTCACGCACACACCACTTCCATACTAGGCAATGTAGGTGAAGTGCCTTGCCTAAGGACACAACGACGGTGAAGTGCCTTGTCCCTAAGGACAACAACAGTTTTTTGCCCACTGCCGCCCCACTGTGGCACCTGGAATTCCCAATAGTCTCCCATCCAAGTACTAACCAGGCCCGGCCCTGCTTAGCTTCTGAGATCTGACGAGATCAGGCTTTGCCAAGCCGGTATGGCCACAACTTTACTACATTTGCAAATTACATTCTGAAAAGATTCATAAATATGCAATAAGAATAATATTCTGGAGGTGGACATTTAGAAATGAACAATTCATGAGGTTTTTGTCATTTTTTTCATGCTGCAGCTGGAATTGTGATTTCCCAAAATCATGTTCACAATGTCACAGTCAGAACAAAATGTCCATTCATCTTTATTTGGTGTTACAAACTGTCCTGGAAATCCTTTTCAAAACCACTTCAGATTATTACGAACATAAAAACCCAACAATAAATTGATGTTTTTACCACTCTTTACCACTTTTCTTACTTATCTCCAGTAGAGTACAAAGAGTTTTGTTTTTTTTTTAATTTTCTTGGCGGTAACTTTCAAAGAACGTCAGATGAGAACACAGCTGTATTATTTAGAAGTCTTTGAAAGTAAACAGCACACTCCTCTCCCATGATGCAATGGGCTGCAAAGCTTGGGCCACTTCCTTGTTTGATGTGCGTGCACCAGTCAAAGAACACCACGGGCACAACACCTCCAAAAAAGAGTTTAGAACGCCAAGATAAATGACCCAAACTTCAGAAAAAATGGCGATACAAGAAACGGTGTGATGAAATAAGAAGTGCAACGCCTTGCAGTTTGTATTTCACTTTGCCACAGGTGGGAGGGTAAAATTCATGCACTGGGGCACACCAATTATTTATTTAGAGATGATTACAGTCATTAATATGGTGAGGGAGGAGAGAAGGAGCCAGAGCACCAGATAAATGAGTGTCATTTGTCATCTCCATTCATCAACATGATCTCTGCAGTCAAAATGTGAGACGCAGGAGAGATGAGAAGAGCTGAGTGGAGGGATATAGGCTTAAGTTGCCAAAGAAAAGTATAAATGTCTCCAAAACATCCAATGCAGTATTATGTTACCCGGTTTTGTTTATTGCATAAACAGATATACCCTGGCATAAATTTAATATAAATCTAAGAAAAGTGATGTTTCATTAAGTTTTACGGCATTCTTCAGTTTGCATAACACTTTCAGCACATTAGGTTAGGTATAATAAAGTGTCACTCAAAAGAATTCATGGCCCTCATATAAAACTCATATATAAGTTTAAGTAGGAGATTTACTCAGGCACTTTTGAATCACATTACTTTAAATTGTATTATAGTGTTCAAAGTATGAGATCAGTTGAATGACCTTCCATCATTTCTGGTCTCTAATTGTGGAGTGTTTCTGAAACATAAGGCATCACACATGAACATAACAGAGTCCAAATTTTAATGATATATTATTATACAGTAAGCAAAAATATAAATAATAATACACTCAAGTAAGTAACAAGAGACTGGTGTCGAATAAGGCATAATTATGTATTAATTATGTGTAAATGTAAAAAAGTAAAACTATAGAGTAGTAATATAGTAAAACAAATATATCTATCAGCTATACAAGCCTATATCCAGGAGCTACTGTGACCTGCTGTCACTCTCTCAGGCGCTCAGAATTGACATTCATCATTCAGATTCAGACAACTTTATTAATCCCACAAGGGGCACTTAGTTTGAGCAGTAAAAAGCACAAAGTGACAAGTAAACATTTAACACATGGAGTGATTTTAAACAAAGAGAAGCTCTGAGGTCAAAGAAGCTCCCAGTAAAAAGTCATTACATCTACATAGAATTTAAAGTGAATGGCATTAAGGACAAATTATTTCATATGCCTATTCATTTTTGAGTAGGGTAGCAGCGGCCTGAGGGCAGTAAAGAAATCTTGCCTTTTAAAATGTGAATTAAAAGTATCACGTTGGCTTTTTGTAAAATTTGTGCATTATGAAAACCTTTGGACAAAGTGCTCACAGCCACAATATATTATTCTAACAAAGACCAAAAATATAAATGGTAATAATAAGTTCAAATAAGTAGCAAACATAGCAAGTTATTGGTGTCAAATGAGGCATAATTATACAAGTATATATGTACAAGTAAAAATAAAATATAGAAATACAGTTTTACAAATCTCAGCTATAAACAAGAGTTCGTAAGGAGAAAACAGTGCAAAGATGAAATAGTGGCTGACAGATCACACCATCGAATACTGAGTTAAGCCAAGATCCTATTTTTGGTCTGGAAAAGTTATAGGTTAATAAGTGTAATGAACAGAAATTAAGTGATTTACGTGCCATTTCTTTTATAACAGCACTGTTTATTGCACTGAGTTTTGGTGTTTGTGTGTCTGCAACATGCAATTTCAAAGATTTAGCAACTCTAAATAATTCAAGAGAATTGTGGGAAAAACAGCCAGTGGGCAATGGCAGCATTGTGAATGGAGCAGGGGCGCAGAGCCTGAGGGTGCACGGCCGGTTCAAACTGGATTTAGGAGAGGATTTGGGCAGTCATTTATTTAACCTTTACATTCATGCTTTTATATGTTCCTTCCAAACATGCCACGGAAACCTTGAGTCACAACTTTGAACCATAACTTTGAATTGCAGTTTGCAGTTCTTTCAAAGCATGTATAAACTGAAAGTGAATCAGATTGACACAAATATCCATTAAAAATGAAATGTGTAACTTTTCTGGTAAAGAGTTTGCCACCTGGAGATTTTTTTTGCTTGGTATGTTCACTGTGCACGGTCTAGTCTCTCCACAGATTTGACCTGTACATGTGCCACCTAGATATGTAAATAGCATAAGTTACAAAGTGCACTTTTAAAACATACATTGAAAGATTCATTTTAAATGCTGGGAGAAAAAAAAAAAAAAAACTCACTGGTAAATGAATGTGAATGTGGTGAATGTGTCTCCAGTATCACCTTTTATGGAAACATTATTAAATTACTGTATTGATTTGATTACGTAAGTGATATATAAAAAAAGAAAACACAAACTGGCCTGTATACATTTAAAATAAGCCAAAATTCTTTTTGGACTTTATTACATTATCTTTTGCTAAATCCATGCAGAAAACAATCCAATCTACTGTATTTTTTGTCCAGTGAAGTCATTATATCGAGTCCACTCTACTGATCGACCCCATTCAATCTCCGCCATGCTACAGTGCAAGGATACACCTGCCACCACATTAAATAAACTGTTATGCAGACAGTTAACTTTGGTGGACAGAATAGCACTTATCATATGTATAAATGACAACAGTGCTGTAAATCTGGGTCTTTATTGAGCACTTGATAGCTTAAGTGTGTTCCAGTTTGTAAACGCTCAGCTCTATGTATTTTTAATTGGCTCATTAAAACAGTTGATTTGGTCGTTGGGTGGATGCATAAACTGTAGAGAGGTGCTTGTGTGCTGCGTTGTGATTGGAGGACAGGATTGGACATAGCATAAGAACACTTAGCATGGTCACATCAGGTCACGCAGCTCTCAGCACAAAGTGTGACCACAGAGAAATGGGATTGCTGTGTCTGTCAATGGTTGCTGAGCAGGAGGGAAGATTTCACCAAGATCTGCTTTTATAATTAGACAATGTGCAATGGAACAATTGAATTTCACTGTGAGCCTTAGCGGTAGCGCTGGCACTGCACAGCAATCTAATTTTTGCTCGATGATCATTTTAGTGCAGTTTGAGGCATGATAAATGCAAAGCTGATTTCCAATTTAGAATGGCTATTAATATGATTTAACAGCAAAATATAGCACTGAGATGGCACTCCAGCTCTGGAAATGTTTGTGGCCTTCTATTTCAAATGCAATACCAGATTAAAAATGATACCATCAAGAAACAAGAAAAATAAGGATATCTGTGAATTTAATTTTTATTTTGCTTCCACTTCAAAGCTCTAACAACTTTATAAATTATTAAATTATAAATTGTTTGTTTCTGCATCTATTAATACTTTGCAGCTGAGCATCAACACTCACTGTGGATGTGATGCTAACTAAAAGCACTACTCTGTTAGAAGCTCTGTTACTCAAGTTAGACTTTAATCTTTATTTTAACACAATTTGACCTGAAAGAGGTGACTTGGTTGAAAGTACAATAGGTGAGATGATTTGTACTGTAAAAAAGTCCCTCTCAAATATTTTTTTTTAATTCAGTTTTCAGAAAATCTTAACATTTATTTTGGTTGTGTCTGCTAATGTGTGCATTGTGTCTCCATTGTAACTGATTAATATTCCACAAAATACACATACATGTAGAACACCCACTGCAAAGTATCACTGTCTTTTCTAGGTAAGATATACTTACATTTACCACCAAACTGAATCCTGGACTTCTGCATGTAAAGTCATCTGACCTCTGGGCCATTTCCATTTGACACAAACACATTCCTAATTATATCTATTACTTCTATACAATATAAACTGCAGCGATAAGCTTGTGCTACAAACCTATAAACTCAAAGAATCACAACCGAGGAGAAGACACATCCTCCTGATCAAAATAACCACATTATGGTTAATACTGCAGTGATGTCTTGCAGCTGTATTGTAAAGGCATTAGGCAATGTTGTAAAAGAGAGAATAACTGAATATCATATTGAATATCATTGTACAAAAGGCTGGCCTAGCTATTCCCAAACTAAAACTTGATTAAACTAAATCAAACACACAGTTATAGTGGTGGTCTCACATAACCAACTTAAACTCTTTTGGTGTTTTTATAGAATCTATAGACCAATAATATTCAATACAGATGGAAACATTGTCAAAATGCAGTTAATTGAATTACAAGATGTTAATGGGTCTAGTCAACAAAAGAAATCATCAGGTGAAATATTTGTGAATTTAGATATTTAATGGCAAATACAATGTTATCGACACGGAAATCACATTATTACATTCTTAAATTTGAAATGAAATTTGAAAACCACCAACAGACCCTCAGACATTTCTAGCAGACTAACATTTCCTTGATGTCTCTGTCATTGAAGTTTAAGTTTGGGCTCAGCTGTCCAGTTCTAGTGTACACATTTCAATAATTCATGGTATTAAATAAACATATGCCAGCCATAAATGTGTTTAAACCATTTCTTCTGACTAAACTTCAGGGTTTGTGTTGTTATGGATTATGAATTGCCATTCATTGTCAAGAAATCATCATGTCTTTCTTCTGCTTCTTGCATTTGCTTAATTTCTTAGCTTAACAATCCACTTTTTGTGCTACATTAGCCAAATGCCCAAGAAATGAGGTGAGAGATTGCACCCAGATAAGAGGCAGCATAATTAGTGTTAGAAGCTATAGATAATGAAGAGATAAATGCGGGCCTGAGCAGTTTGGAGGAAGGTAACAAGGTCAGTGGGGAATTCACAGGCTTAATAAAGGACGTGGGCCATGCATGATTAAAATAGGGAGGCCAATGCAAATGACAAGAGCAAAAGAGATGAGCAGAGAGGAAAGAAGCGAGGAGAGGGAGATGAAGTGAAAAGGATGTCGTGAAGTACTCGAAAAGTTGGACTTTTAAAACTTTTTCTTTACATAAAAAAACATTCACTGAGCAGAAAGTGAGCATGCTGGGGGATTTGCAGCCATTCATAAAAAAATAAAAATAATACACATTTAGAAGTATTTTGAAAAAAGAAAGGTCATGTGAACAATTTGAACGTTTGAATTACTTTTTAAGGTGCACTATTCAACTTTTTTCCATGGAGATATTAAGGCTTTGGTTTAAATTGTCCACATACTTAAATTAATCTATCTTGCATTAATTCAAATACAGGTGTTATTTACTGCTCAAAAATATCTTAAAAAAAACATAAATTATTAGTGGGGGCAGTGGGGTCACCTCTCCACCAATCTAACCTTTGACCTGCAAGTCTCCATGGAGATTCTCAAGTTCATGGCCTCATCTCCATGGAGTCAAGCAGGTGACTGACAAGTTACACAGTGCACCTTTAAATTCCAGAGTGAAAAATAGCATCTGTAATTAAGAATTCAAAACAAAATGTTGATGAAATTGTGAGACGTTCTCAAAATGGCACTTAACAGGAAATAGAAACTCATGAATACATTAAGATTCAAAAGAAGAGCCCACAGATGAATTAAGCTCATAATGTGTTGTTTCCAGACTCGCCCTCACACTTAATGCTGATTCCCGTCTACTTATTATTCACATGAATAGAACACTATAGGTAACGAGTGGCCCATACAAACAAAAATGGATTCAAAAGAGCAGATAAAACAAAATGCATTGATGATTAAGCAATAAAACACTTCTCAGTTCAGTTCAGGTCTGCGATAAGCAATCCAATTTTAATTCAACTCTTCATGCATGGTGTTTACTAAATTTACAGCATTCGTCATTAATCAGGAGCTACCAGATGGAGAGATAAAAACATGAGACGAAATAGCAAAGCCAAATTACTGTCCAGTAAATGTTATCCAGTGAAACCCAAGTTACTAATAGTCTCTGCTTTGACCTCCAGGAGATAAGAAGAAAATGCATGACCGTATAATAAACATAAAGTAACAGCATTTCAATGATTCATGTAATTTTACTTTCTCTTGCTCAGACTGTGTGACTGCGCACTTTTGCAAATGTTGGGGTATCATCACTAACGCAGGTTAAAGGGTATGTCTTCTACACTTCAGGTTCACACATCATCTTTACGGCCGGCCTTTGAGAAGAATAAGATGACAGGTTTTCACTCACATTAACGAGCCATTGGTGAAGATGGGAGAAAAGGATGAAGTAGAGAGAAATAAAGAAAGAGAGAGAGAGAGAGAGAAAGAAAGAAAGAAACATAAAACTGAAGCCAGACACCCAAGGCCATCTCATGATAAGCTCTACACTAGTCCGTCTGGAGACAAACTGATGGACTTTCAATTGTCAAAGTAATGTATTGTACAGAAGGCTCAGTGTATAATGTGTAATGGCCACTGGTTACTTTAAATCAGTTCTTGTAGTAATTGATCTATTTGAACAGTGAGTTTTGAAATATAATTTTTCTGTTTATGCAGTATATTTTTTTCATTTATATTCAACCAAAGTAATTTTTTTTGGGCCCATAGAAAGCTTTATATTACACTGTACTTAAAGTAGTTTGTGAATTTTGTTTGCCGAACATGGCAATAAAACTTTTTCTGATTTTGTCAACATTTTGATGCACAGTATGATTTTAAACAGCTCTACCTTACAATTATTTACTTACAAATGGTTTTACTGCTCAAATGACCGAGAAGAAGTAAAGGTGAAAGGTATTGCCTCTCCACATATCTGACCTGTAACTTGAAGACAGAAAGGTTTAATACCATACTGTGAAACTTTCCAGACAAAGGAATAACATCTCCATGAAGAAAAGCATTTAACGACCCTTTACCAGCAAAGCTACATAAAGCACATTTAACTGGCATGTAAGATTTTGGTGAGGCCACTTTTTTTTAAACTCAAAAGCTTTTTAAAGTAGCAAACTGGGTAAACTGACTCTGAAACCATTCATCAGTTTCTCATATTCACTGGGCTGCTGCTCTGATGCTGCACCTCCTGCTCAGACCTGGGATAGCTGGTCCTCTAGTGTCTTTCTTTAATGAATACTAATGAGGGCTTTAGTCAGCTGCAACTTTCCTGCCTCCCTAAGTGGCAAATGTCTGGTAAACACAAATAACCGTCTTCTCATTATTCTCAGAAACCCAGAGAGAATAGAGAAGTTTGTTGGTGTTGTGGAGTGTTGGAGTCAGCAGAGAGGTGGGAGACTAAGGGGATTTCCAGGCTCAAACAAAAGCTCTTGATGAGAGGATGCCTGGTCTCCCACAGTCACCCGGCAGCACTCACTGAGCGCTGATGTCCAAGTGGCTCCAATTTCACACAGTGAAGTAATTCTGCTCAAGGAATGCCTTCTGTGACAAGAACGGTACGATTTGATGTGACACATTTCTGAAGATTGCCCATGTTTACACAGGAAGATTTGTGTTCTTTATAATAGGTTTTTACTCAGTGACATTATTGGCATGTTTATCAAGACACTCCATGAAAATACCTTAAAGGGCTCATATTATGCTGTTTTCTGATCTATGTTCCACCTTGTGATGTCATGTTGCAATACAGGAAGTGTGTTTTTACACTCCACACACCTTCATGAGAATCCTTTGGATGATTTCAGCCCTGGAATTGCTCATCTCTACTGAACAAAAGGTCATAGGTAGCTGTCAACTTAAAATTTACTACTGCATGACATCACAAGGTAGAACAGAATATTTTGTGCTTTGGAGATGTAAACAGTCTACAGCATATGTGTCAAACTCAAGGCCCGCGGGCCAAATGTGGCCCGCCATGTCATTTTATGTGGCCCGCGAGAGCTTAAAAGGTCTGAGTGTCTAAAAATAAATAGGTCAAAAGCGTGCTTTGACCAAAAACTACATTTCACACAATGCCTGTCGACTATGATACAGTGGCAGTGTTTCCGCATTAATGCTAAGGAGTGGAATTGAGAAATAAATAATGATCCCAAAATGTCCAGGAAGCGAAAAGCTGATGTAGACGGTTCAATAACATAACCTAAATAAAGAGTGGCGGAACCAATAATTGAGAACACAACGCAGCCCCGGGTCAAAATACTCCAGACACATCACTGAAGCATCGACACCGCAAACTGTGTGTGCACAAGGCACCGTGGACGGTAAAGCATCGAGGCATGGTCGTCCGTACGGGCGCGAGGCACCGTAGACTGTAAACGCTCGAGGCACGGCCGTATGTACGGGCACCCCGGACTGTCCGGAGGCACCGCGGACTTGACGGGGACAACATAGAACTCACTGTCAGCTGTTCATGTAAGTTCACAGCCATCGGTGTGACTGTGACAGCCTGTATATTTGACTATAGCTTTACAGCATTTTGTTCACAGCCATCGGTGTGACTGTGACAGCCTGTATATTTGACTATAGCTTTAAGCAGCATTTTGTCGTTGTGTAACTAATAAAAACAACACAATTAATCTTTTTAGAAAATCTGGAGCAATTTGCTTTAAAATCATAAAAATGTTATAATTTAATTAACTGATTAATCAAAATCTATTAAAAAGATTTGCATTTCTCTGTACAAATATTTGGACTTATTGCTATTTTTGAGGAATATATGCCACAAGTTTTCTGATCCGGCCCCTTCGGGATCGAAGTAGGTTGGATATGGCCCCCGGACCAAATGAGTTTGACACCCCTGGTCTACAGTAATAAAAAAGGATTACTCAAATGTGTGAATGAAACAAAGAATACTACAATTATGTTTGTGATCAGGTAACAACATTATAACATGGCTTGAAGCTCCCAAGAGTCAGTTTTGTGTGATATAGTACCTTTTACTTTTATTTTACTGCATTTTTACTGAGGCCATCTTTGTTCATGCTTGTACAGACGCCATGTTAAAATTGAGTCTAAACTAGGACTAAACCAGAACTAAACTTGGACTAGACCAGAACTAAACCTGCACTAAACTAGTGCAAGAACAAACCAAATCTCAAAAACAAAACTCAAAAAATAAATAAATAAAATAAAAATAAAAGCACCATTAAAACTCAGATGTCTTATTATTTTAAATCAATTTTCCATCACCAAACTTGTTTTGATCAAGTCTGCACCCAAATTGCATTCTTTAAAACAATATTTTTTCACGTAGCATGTTATATTTCAAGGTTATGTTTGGGGATGTGCCAGAATACAAAAAAACTGTTGGCTAAAACAAAAGAATAGCTACAACCCACAGCTAGTTACCATTTCTTTTTTATGTCTTCTTTTATTGTTGCCAGATGAAGGCACACTAAATCCTGATTGTCTGCTTAATGGTAAGTGCACAACAAACAACACAGCCACTGGCATTTAGTCGTCACAGAGTCCTCATTTATACTCTATGTGATTGAGTGCATACCGCCACATGCACAGACAGTCACGTCCACACCGCCAGCATTAAAGTCTTTCTCTCGGTGAGGAATATAGCTTTAGGGAGTTTTAACAGCAGGAGACGAGCTGTCAGGAAATTCTACCCATCAAAGAGGCAAGAGGTAAGGAGTGTGAATGTGTGCAGAAAATAACACAAGTTCTGCTGATAAATATCTCTATATTGCTGTGTACACCACACAGCAGATACGGAGCGTCTAGCACCAAATACCATTCATCTCAGCTGTCACAATCTAAATGCTGTACCTGCAATGATCAGGCGTAAAGCAATGGATGCAATTCGAGCGGACAGCACATTCATTTCTTTAAAGTGTAGCATAATATCTATATTGTGCTCCACAATATAGACATCATGTCTATAAGAGAATATAATATAAGAGATATATCACCTCCTACTTAGACCACACAATCAGTCAATTAAACTATAATGAAAATGTTCCACCTTATATTCAAATATTCTTTCTTTGTTCTGTTTTAGAGACATACAAGAGCTATTCCATAACAATAGTAAGGATGTAAAGTGTCAACACATTAGTACTTTTAGCGTTAGAGAAAACATTAAGCTGCACACTGAGTTTGTGGCCTAATAGACACTTTTTGTTTAGTCATTACCAGGCTTGGTTATGAATTATAGATCACTATTGTTAGATATTAAAATGGTGCTCTAGTCACACAGGAGTTGGGGAAAGCATTATCCATTACAATAATCAAACTTTCCATAGACATATACTGACTTTATTTAGTGGCCTGAGAGGCACACCTAAGGCAATAGCGCCAGGCAGAACCTCTGGCTGTGCATTTTAAATATGTTTATTTCTCTTACTTTGGCTCAAAAATAAATTGCTTTAACCCACAGGCTTATATTATTTTGGGACCTAGCTGTAGCTTTTTTTTAAGGATAAAAAGCCTAAAAAAAGGCATGTTTCGTGCACGAAAAGCTGAAGAGGCTCCAACTGATACATTCATCACCTTTCTGGTGATGGGTTCATAATTTCCTTCTCTCTTTAAATGTTGCCTCAAATGCTCCACAGTATGACATTACGCTTACCGTATTTTTCGGGATAAAAAGCGCACCGGATTATAAGGCGCAGTATCAAATAATATGTCAATTGCTGGCATTGTCCACACATAAAGTGCATCAGATTATAAGGCGCAATAAGCGAAACAAAATGCCTGTCGGATAAATCAAACTTTATTCAGGTAATTTACAATAAGTTGTAACACAAAAATACAAGTTTAACAGTTGGGTGACTAATTAGAATTTTCCGACAGTATCCTTGTTTTCATTGATCTCGTTGCCTACACACACGTACACACAGGCTGTAGCTCACCATAGTAGCTCTGGAAATACTAGACACTATTTTATTATATTTTAATATTGGACTCAGATACAAAGAAATCCTTGATGCACTTGCATCCCAACATGGCTTTATTATAAGTCTGAGACACCTCAAGAGAGTCCTGAGAGAGAATGGGCTTCGCCGTTGTAGTTTTTCTGGGACACCTTGGAACAACTATAGATTTCATCATCAGCCAACTTAATACCCCAGGTCGCCTCCACGGGTACTGCTGGATGCACGCAAAGTGCCTGGAACACATCCGTGACGAGTGTGCTCCTTCCTTCTGCATGATTCGCGCAAGTTTGTATTGCGCATGTGTTCTAACGTGCTCCCACACTTTGCTTTTTAAGACGTTGCCTCACTTTAGTAACTAGTGCTTTGTAAAGCACACTAGTGCAAAGCATGCGCACGGGTTATAACTCGCACACAACCAAAGGTCATACATAAGGCGCACTGGATTATAAGGCGCACTGTTGATTTTTGAGAAAACTTTATGATTTTAGATGCCCCTTATAGTCCGAAAAATACGGTACTTATCTCTACGGAGACAGCAGATGACATTACAGGGCCGGCCAAATTACAAGTCAGATGTATGGAGAGGCAAGCCCACTCAGTGTAAGAATGCAAGTCAATAAAACTCCATGTTGTTGACTAAATGCAAGAAGGCTATGCTTAATGCCACACTGGGACATTCCTGGCAAAACAGTAACATCTCCATGGAGACAAGAAGTGGTAGACCCATCACCAGAAAAGTTACACGGTGCACCTTCAATGGAGGAATATGTTTTTAACTCGATTTTTCAACTGAAATGTTTTTGGTTTTACAGTAAGAGTTAAAAGGTTGTACTCTATCAATATCCCGCCTAATTCAGAATTATACTTTACTGAGTTACCCTCTGTGGCCCTTCTGTTGTCCCATCTCTTCAGTTCTACACACAGACAAATCCAGTAGATTCACCACAGAGCACTTCTCTAATAGTTTTAAATCTGTCTATAGATGTGGGGATGGATAAGTCATATTTGCTCTGAATGATGTCTTCTGCATGACACTGGGCCCTTGGTCTAATATAATAAGATCTTGAAAAACAGATTTGGCTGAAAAAACAGTGCAGCTGTCAGCCTCGGTGAGATGCTCTAATGGAAATAGATAGCACTTAGTTTGGTAAACAGAAAGAGCTAAAGTGCATTTAGGAACTTGAGCACAAACAAAACAACCTGATTGAGTCTCTGTGAGGAAAATATTAAGAAGCAGCATATTTGGTGTTTTGAGGTGAATGGGCTTACCGATTGTGAGTTGTCCGGTCAGCTGTCCCTCACCATTCCTCGCATTGACTGTTACATTACGGTCCGACTGCAGGATCAGTGGACTGTCCTGTGATAGAG